>JACEFZ010011398.1:95000-155000 GCA_014155875.1 Cepaea nemoralis
AACAAGCAGTTGGGGCATAAATAACATCAGTTGCACCACGTACTCATTCATAAACAAGCAGTTGGGGCATAAATAACATCAGTTGCACCACGTACTCATTCATAAACAAGCAGTTGGGGCATAAATAACATCAGTTGCACCACGTACTCATTCATAAACAAGCAGTTGGGGCATAAATAACATCAGTTGCACCACGTACTCATTCATAAACAAGCAGTTGGGGCATAAATAACATCAGTTGCACCACGTACTCATTCATAAACAAGCAGTTGGGGCATAAATAACATCAGTTGCACCACGTACTCATTCATAAACAAGCAGTTGGGGCATAAATAACATCAGTTGCACCACGTACTCATTCATAAACAAGCAGTTGGGGCATAAATAACATCAGTTGCACCACGTACTCATCATAAACAAGCAGTTGGGGCATAAATAACATCAGTTGCACCACGTACTCATTCATAAACAAGCAGTTGGGGCATAAATAACATCAGTTGCACCACGTACTCATTCATAAACAAGCAGTTGGGGCATAAATAACATCAGTTGCACCACGTACTCATTCATAAACAAGCAGTTGGGGCATAAATAACATCAGTTGCACCACGTACTCATTCATAAACAAGCAGTTGGGGCATAAATAACATCAGTTGCACCACGTACTCATTCATAAACAAGCAGTTGGGGCATAAATAACATCAGTTGCACCACGTACTCATTCATAAACAAGCAGTTGGGGCATAAATAACATCAGTTGCACCACGTACTCATTCATAAACAAGCAGTTGGGGCATAAATAACATCAGTTGCACCACGTACTCATTCATAAACAAGCAGTTGGGGCATAAATAACATCAGTTGCACCACGTACTCATTCATAAACAAGCAGTTGGGGCATAAATAACATCAGTTGCACCACGTACTCATTCATAAACAAGCAGTTGGGGCATAAATAACATCAGTTGCACCACGTACTCATTCATAAACAAGCAGTTGGGGCATAAATAACATCAGTTGCACCACGTACTCATTCATAAACAAGCAGTTGGGGCATAAATAACATCAGTTGCACCACGTACTCATTCATAAACAAGCAGTTGGGGCATAAATAACATCAGTTGCACCACGTACTCATTCATAAACAAGCAGTTGGGGCATAAATAACATCAGTTGCACCACGTACTCATTCATAAACAAGCAGTTGGGGCATAAATAACATCAGTTGCACCACGTACTCATTCATAAACAAGCAGTTGGGGCATAAATAACATCAGTTGCACCACGTACTCATTCATAAACAAGCAGTTGGGGCATAAATAACATCAGTTGCACCACGTACTCATTCATAAACAAGCAGTTGGGGCATAAATAACATCAGTTGCACCACGTACTCATTCATAAACAAGCAGTTGGGGCATAAATAACATCAGTTGCACCACGTACTCATTCATAAACAAGCAGTTGGGGCATAAATAACATCAGTTGCACCACGTACTCATTCATAAACAAGCAGTTGGGGCATAAATAACATCAGTTGCACCACGTACTCATTCATAAACAAGCAGTTGGGGCATAAATAACATCAGTTGCACCACGTACTCATTCATAAACAAGCAGTTGGGGCATAAATAACATCAGTTGCACCACGTACTCATTCATAAACAAGCAGTTGGGGCATAAATAACATCAGTTGCACCACGTACTCATTCATAAACAAGCAGTTGGGGCATAAATAACATCAGTTGCACCACGTACTCATTCATAAACAAGCAGTTGGGGCATAAATAACATCAGTTGCACCACGTACTCATTCATAAACAAGCAGTTGGGGCATAAATAACATCAGTTGCACCACGTACTCATTCATAAACAAGCAGTTGGGGCATAAATAACATCAGTTGCACCACGTACTCATTCATAAACAAGCAGTTGGGGCATAAATAACATCAGTTGCACCACGTACTCATTCATAAACAAGCAGTTGGGGCATAAATAACATCAGTTGCACCACGTACTCATTCATAAACAAGCAGTTGGGGCATAAATAACATCAGTTGCACCACGTACTCATTCATAAACAAGCAGTTGGGGCATAAATAACATCAGTTGCACCACGTACTCATTCATAAACAAGCAGTTGGGGCATAAATAACATCAGTTGCACCACGTACTCATTCATAAACAAGCAGTTGGGGCATAAATAACATCAGTTGCACCACGTACTCATTCATAAACAAGCAGTTGGGGCATAAATAACATCAGTTGCACCACGTACTCATTCATAAACAAGCAGTTGGGGCATAAATAACATCAGTTGCACCACGTACTCATTCATAAACAAGCAGTTGGGGCATAAATAACATCAGTTGCACCACGTACTCATTCATAAACAAGCAGTTGGGGCATAAATAACATCAGTTGCACCACGTACTCATTCATAAACAAGCAGTTGGGGCATAAATAACATCAGTTGCACCACGTACTCATTCATAAACAAGCAGTTGGGGCATAAATAACATCAGTTGCACCACGTACTCATTCATAAACAAGCAGTTGGGGCATAAATAACATCAGTTGCACCACGTACTCATTCATAAACAAGCAGTTGGGGCATAAATAACATCAGTTGCACCACGTACTCATTCATAAACAAGCAGTTGGGGCATAAATAACATCAGTTGCACCACGTACTCATTCATAAACAAGCAGTTGGGGCATAAATAACATCAGTTGCACCACGTACTCATTCATAAACAAGCAGTTGGGGCATAAATAACATCAGTTGCACCACGTACTCATTCATAAACAAGCAGTTGGGGCATAAATAACATCAGTTGCACCACGTACTCATTCATAAACAAGCAGTTGGGGCATAAATAACATCAGTTGCACCACGTACTCATTCATAAAACAAGCAGTTGGGGCATAAATAACATCAGTTGCACCACGTACTCATTCATAAACAAGCAGTTGGGGCATAAATAACATCAGTTGCACCACGTACTCATTCATAAACAAGCAGTTGGGGCATAAATAACATCAGTTGCACCACGTACTCATTCATAAACAAGCA
This sequence comes from Cepaea nemoralis, assembly GCA_014155875.1. Classification (NCBI taxonomy): domain Eukaryota; kingdom Metazoa; phylum Mollusca; class Gastropoda; order Stylommatophora; family Helicidae; genus Cepaea; species Cepaea nemoralis. The sequence goes on from JACEFZ010011398.1 coordinate 98,077, forward strand.
GTTGGGGCATAAATAACATCAGTTGCACCACGTACTCATTCATAAACAAGCAGTTGGGGCATAAATAACATCAGTTGCACCACGTACTCATTCATAAACAAGCAGTTGGGGCATAAATAACATCAGTTGCACCACGTACTCATTCATAAACAAGCAGTTGGGGCATAAATAACATCAGTTGCACCACGTACTCATTCATAAACAAGCAGTTGGGGCATAAATAACATCAGTTGCACCACGTACTCATTCATAAACAAGCAGTTGGGGCATAAATAACATCAGTTGCACCACGTACTCATTCATAAACAAGCAGTTGGGGCATAAATAACATCAGTTGCACCACGTACTCATTCATAAACAAGCAGTTGGGGCATAAATAACATCAGTTGCACCACGTACTCATTCATAAACAAGCAGTTGGGGCATAAATAACATCAGTTGCACCACGTACTCATTCATAAACAAGCAGTTGGGGCATAAATAACATCAGTTGCACCACGTACTCATTCATAAACAAGCAGTTGGGGCATAAATAACATCAGTTGCACCACGTACTCATTCATAAACAAGCAGTTGGGGCATAAATAACATCAGTTGCACCACGTACTCATTCATAAACAAGCAGTTGGGGCATAAATAACATCAGTTGCACCACGTACTCATTCATAAACAAGCAGTTGGGGCATAAATAACATCAGTTGCACCACGTACTCATTCATAAACAAGCAGTTGGGGCATAAATAACATCAGTTGCACCACGTACTCATTCATAAACAAGCAGTTGGGGCATAAATAACATCAGTTGCACCACGTACTCATTCATAAACAAGCAGTTGGGGCATAAATAACATCAGTTGCACCACGTACTCATTCATAAACAAGCAGTTGGGGCATAAATAACATCAGTTGCACCACGTACTCATTCATAAACAAGCAGTTGGGGCATAAATAACATCAGTTGCACCACGTACTCATTCATAAACAAGCAGTTGGGGCATAAATAACATCAGTTGCACCACGTACTCATTCATAAACAAGCAGTTGGGGCATAAATAACATCAGTTGCACCACGTACTCATTCATAAACAAGCAGTTGGGGCATAAATAACATCAGTTGCACCACGTACTCATTCATAAACAAGCAGTTGGGGCATAAATAACATCAGTTGCACCACGTACTCATTCATAAACAAGCAGTTGGGCATAAATAACATCAGTTGCACCACGTACTCATTCAAAAACAAGCAGTTGGGGCATAAATAACATCAGTTGCACCACGTACTCATTCATAAACAAGCAGTTGGGGCATAAATAACATCAGTTGCACCACGTACTCATTCATAAACAAGCAGTTGGGGCATAAATAACATCAGTTGCACCACGTACTCATTCATAAACAAGCAGTTGGGGCATAAATAACATCAGTTGCACCACGTACTCATTCATAAACAAGCAGTTGGGGCATAAATAACATCAGTTGCACCACGTACTCATTCATAAACAAGCAGTTGGGGCATAAATAACATCAGTTGCACCACGTACTCATTCATAAACAAGCAGTTGGGGCATAAATAACATCAGTTGCACCACGTACTCATTCATAAACAAGCAGTTGGGGCATAAATAACATCAGTTGCACCACGTACTCATTCATAAACAAGCAGTTGGGGCATAAATAACATCAGTTGCACCACGTACTCATTCATAAACAAGCAGTTGGGGCATAAATAACATCAGTTGCACCACGTACTCATTCATAAACAAGCAGTTGGGGCATAAATAACATCAGTTGCACCACGTACTCATTCATAAACAAGCAGTTGGGGCATAAATAACATCAGTTGCACCACGTACTCATTCATAAACAAGCAGTTGGGGCATAAATAACATCAGTTGCACCACGTACTCATTCATAAACAAGCAGTTGGGGCATAAATAACATCAGTTGCACCACGTACTCATTCATAAACAAGCAGTTGGGGCATAAATAACATCAGTTGCACCACGTACTCATTCATAAACAAGCAGTTGGGGCATAAATAACATCAGTTGCACCACGTACTCATTCATAAACAAGCAGTTGGGGCATAAATAACATCAGTTGCACCACGTACTCATTCATAAACAAGCAGTTGGGGCATAAATAACATCAGTTGCACCACGTACTCATTCATAAACAAGCAGTTGGGGCATAAATAACATCAGTTGCACCACGTACTCATTCATAAACAAGCAGTTGGGGCATAAATAACATCAGTTGCACCACGTACTCATTCATAAACAAGCAGTTGGGGCATAAATAACATCAGTTGCACCACGTACTCATTCATAAACAAGCAGTTGGGGCATAAATAACATCAGTTGCACCACGTACTCATTCAAAAACAAGCAGTTGGGGCATAAATAACATCAGTTGCACCACGTACTCATTCATAAACAAGCAGTTGGGGCATAAATAACATCAGTTGCACCACGTACTCATTCATAAACAAGCAGTTGGGGCATAAATAACATCAGTTGCACCACGTACTCATTCATAAACAAGCAGTTGGGGCATAAATAACATCAGTTGCACCACGTACTCATTCATAAACAAGCAGTTGGGGCATAAATAACATCAGTTGCACCACGTACTCATTCATAAACAAGCAGTTGGGGCATAAATAACATCAGTTGCACCACGTACTCATTCATAAACAAGCAGTTGGGGCATAAATAACATCAGTTGCACCACGTACTCATTCATAAACAAGCAGTTGGGGCATAAATAACATCAGTTGCACCACGTACTCATTCATAAACAAGCAGTTGGGGCATAAATAACATCAGTTGCACCACGTACTCATTCATAAACAAGCAGTTGGGGCATAAATAACATCAGTTGCACCACGTACTCATTCATAAACAAGCAGTTGGGGCATAAATAACATCAGTTGCACCACGTACTCATTCATAAACAAGCAGTTGGGGCATAAATAACATCAGTTGCACCACGTACTCATTCATAAACAAGCAGTTGGGGCATAAATAACATCAGTTGCACCACGTACTCATTCATAAACAAGCAGTTGGGGCATAAATAACATCAGTTGCACCACGTACTCATTCATAAACAAGCAGTTGGGGCATAAATAACATCAGTTGCACCACGTACTCATTCATAAACAAGCAGTTGGGGCATAAATAACATCAGTTGCACCACGTACTCATTCATAAACAAGCAGTTGGGGCATAAATAACATCAGTTGCACCACGTACTCATTCATAAACAAGCAGTTGGGGCATAAATAACATCAGTTGCACCACGTACTCATTCATAAACAAGCAGTTGGGGCATAAATAACATCAGTTGCACCACGTACTCATTCATAAACAAGCAGTTGGGGCATAAATAACATCAGTTGCACCACGTACTCATTCATAAACAAGCAGTTGGGGCATAAATAACATCAGTTGCACCACGTACTCATTCATAAACAAGCAGTTGGGGCATAAATAACATCAGTTGCACCACGTACTCATTCATAAACAAGCAGTTGGGGCATAAATAACATCAGTTGCACCACGTACTCATTCATAAACAAGCAGTTGGGGCATAAATAACATCAGTTGCACCACGTACTCATTCATAAACAAGCAGTTGGGGCATAAATAACATCAGTTGCACCACGTACTCATTCATAAACAAGCAGTTGGGGCATAAATAACATCAGTTGCACCACGTACTCATTCATAAACAAGCAGTTGGGGCATAAATAACATCAGTTGCACCACGTACTCATTCATAAACAAGCAGTTGGGGCATAAATAACATCAGTTGCACCACGTACTCATTCATAAACAAGCAGTTGGGGCATAAATAACATCAGTTGCACCACGTACTCATTCATAAACAAGCAGTTGGGGCATAAATAACATCAGTTGCACCACGTACTCATTCATAAACAAGCAGTTGGGGCATAAATAACATCAGTTGCACCACGTACTCATTCATAAACAAGCAGTTGGGGCATAAATAACATCAGTTGCACCACGTACTCATTCATAAACAAGCAGTTGGGGCATAAATAACATCAGTTGCACCACGTACTCATTCATAAACAAGCAGTTGGGGCATAAATAACATCAGTTGCACCACGTACTCATTCATAAACAAGCAGTTGGGGCATAAATAACATCAGTTGCACCACGTACTCATTCATAAACAAGCAGTTGGGGCATAAATAACATCAGTTGCACCACGTACTCATTCATAAACAAGCAGTTGGGGCATAAATAACATCAGTTGCACCACGTACTCATTCATAAACAAGCAGTTGGGGCATAAATAACATCAGTTGCACCACGTACTCATTCATAAACAAGCAGTTGGGGCATAAATAACATCAGTTGCACCACGTACTCATTCATAAACAAGCAGTTGGGGCATAAATAACATCAGTTGCACCACGTACTCATTCATAAACAAGCAGTTGGGGCATAAATAACATCAGTTGCACCACGTACTCATTCATAAACAAGCAGTTGGGGCATAAATAACATCAGTTGCACCACGTACTCATTCATAAACAAGCAGTTGGGGCATAAATAACATCAGTTGCACCACGTACTCATTCATAAACAAGCAGTTGGGGCATAAATAACATCAGTTGCACCACGTACTCATTCATAAACAAGCAGTTGGGGCATAAATAACATCAGTTGCACCACGTACTCATTCAAAACAAGCAGTTGGGGCATAAATAACATCAGTTGCACCACGTACTCATTCATAAACAAGCAGTTGGGGCATAAATAACATCAGTTGCACCACGTACTCATTCATAAACAAGCAGTTGGGGCATAAATAACATCAGTTGCACCACGTACTCATTCATAAACAAGCAGTTGGGGCATAAATAACATCAGTTGCACCACGTACTCATTCATAAACAAGCAGTTGGGGCATAAATAACATCAGTTGCACCACGTACTCATTCATAAACAAGCAGTTGGGGCATAAATAACATCAGTTGCACCACGTACTCATTCATAAACAAGCAGTTGGGGCATAAATAACATCAGTTGCACCACGTACTCATTCATAAACAAGCAGTTGGGGCATAAATAACATCAGTTGCACCACGTACTCATTCATAAACAAGCAGTTGGGGCATAAATAACATCAGTTGCACCACGTACTCATTCATAAACAAGCAGTTGGGGCATAAATAACATCAGTTGCACCACGTACTCATTCATAAACAAGCAGTTGGGGCATAAATAACATCAGTTGCACCACGTACTCATTCATAAACAAGCAGTTGGGGCATAAATAACATCAGTTGCACCACGTACTCATTCATAAACAAGCAGTTGGGGCATAAATAACATCAGTTGCACCACGTACTCATTCATAAACAAGCAGTTGGGGCATAAATAACATCAGTTGCACCACGTACTCATTCATAAACAAGCAGTTGGGGCATAAATAACATCAGTTGCACCACGTACTCATTCATAAACAAGCAGTTGGGGCATAAATAACATCAGTTGCACCACGTACTCATTCATAAACAAGCAGTTGGGGCATAAATAACATCAGTTGCACCACGTACTCATTCATAAACAAGCAGTTGGGGCATAAATAACATCAGTTGCACCACGTACTCATTCATAAACAAGCAGTTGGGGCATAAATAACATCAGTTGCACCACGTACTCATTCATAAACAAGCAGTTGGGGCATAAATAACATCAGTTGCACCACGTACTCATTCATAAACAAGCAGTTGGGGCATAAATAACATCAGTTGCACCACGTACTCATTCATAAACAAGCAGTTGGGGCATAAATAACATCAGTTGCACCACGTACTCATTCATAAACAAGCAGTTGGGGCATAAATAACATCAGTTGCACCACGTACTCATTCATAAACAAGCAGTTGGGGCATAAATAACATCAGTTGCACCACGTACTCATTCATAAACAAGCAGTTGGGGCATAAATAACATCAGTTGCACCACGTACTCATTCATAAACAAGCAGTTGGGGCATAAATAACATCAGTTGCACCACGTACTCATTCATAAACAAGCAGTTGGGGCATAAATAACATCAGTTGCACCACGTACTCATTCATAAACAAGCAGTTGGGGCATAAATAACATCAGTTGCACCACGTACTCATTCATAAACAAGCAGTTGGGGCATAAATAACATCAGTTGCACCACGTACTCATTCATAAACAAGCAGTTGGGGCATAAATAACATCAGTTGCACCACGTACTCATTCATAAACAAGCAGTTGGGGCATAAATAACATCAGTTGCACCACGTACTCATTCATAAACAAGCAGTTGGGGCATAAATAACATCAGTTGCACCACGTACTCATTCATAAACAAGCAGTTGGGGCATAAATAACATCAGTTGCACCACGTACTCATTCATAAACAAGCAGTTGGGGCATAAATAACATCAGTTGCACCACGTACTCATTCATAAACAAGCAGTTGGGGCATAAATAACATCAGTTGCACCACGTACTCATTCATAAACAAGCAGTTGGGGCATAAATAACATCAGTTGCACCACGTACTCATTCATAAACAAGCAGTTGGGGCATAAATAACATCAGTTGCACCACGTACTCATTCATAAACAAGCAGTTGGGGCATAAATAACATCAGTTGCACCACGTACTCATTCATAAACAAGCAGTTGGGGCATAAATAACATCAGTTGCACCACGTACTCATTCATAAACAAGCAGTTGGGGCATAAATAACATCAGTTGCACCACGTACTCATTCATAAACAAGCAGTTGGGGCATAAATAACATCAGTTGCACCACGTACTCATTCATAAACAAGCAGTTGGGGCATAAATAACATCAGTTGCACCACGTACTCATTCATAAACAAGCAGTTGGGGCATAAATAACATCAGTTGCACCACGTACTCATTCATAAACAAGCAGTTGGGGCATAAATAACATCAGTTGCACCACGTACTCATTCATAAACAAGCAGTTGGGGCATAAATAACATCAGTTGCACCACGTACTCATTCATAAACAAGCAGTTGGGGCATAAATAACATCAGTTGCACCACGTACTCATTCATAAACAAGCAGTTGGGGCATAAATAACATCAGTTGCACCACGTACTCATTCATAAACAAGCAGTTGGGGCATAAATAACATCAGTTGCACCACGTACTCATTCATAAACAAGCAGTTGGGGCATAAATAACATCAGTTGCACCACGTACTCATTCATAAACAAGCAGTTGGGGCATAAATAACATCAGTTGCACCACGTACTCATTCATAAACAAGCAGTTGGGGCATAAATAACATCAGTTGCACCACGTACTCATTCATAAACAAGCAGTTGGGGCATAAATAACATCAGTTGCACCACGTACTCATTCATAAACAAGCAGTTGGGGCATAAATAACATCAGTTGCACCACGTACTCATTCATAAACAAGCAGTTGGGGCATAAATAACATCAGTTGCACCACGTACTCATTCATAAACAAGCAGTTGGGGCATAAATAACATCAGTTGCACCACGTACTCATTCATAAACAAGCAGTTGGGGCATAAATAACATCAGTTGCACCACGTACTCATTCATAAACAAGCAGTTGGGGCATAAATAACATCAGTTGCACCACGTACTCATTCATAAACAAGCAGTTGGGGCATAAATAACATCAGTTGCACCACGTACTCATTCATAAACAAGCAGTTGGGGCATAAATAACATCAGTTGCACCACGTACTCATTCATAAACAAGCAGTTGGGGCATAAATAACATCAGTTGCACCACGTACTCATTCATAAACAAGCAGTTGGGGCATAAATAACATCAGTTGCACCACGTACTCATTCATAAACAAGCAGTTGGGGCATAAATAACATCAGTTGCACCACGTACTCATTCATAAACAAGCAGTTGGGGCATAAATAACATCAGTTGCACCACGTACTCATTCATAAACAAGCAGTTGGGGCATAAATAACATCAGTTGCACCACGTACTCATTCATAAACAAGCAGTTGGGGCATAAATAACATCAGTTGCACCACGTACTCATTCATAAACAAGCAGTTGGGGCATAAATAACATCAGTTGCACCACGTACTCATTCATAAACAAGCAGTTGGGGCATAAATAACATCAGTTGCACCACGTACTCATTCATAAACAAGCAGTTGGGGCATAAATAACATCAGTTGCACCACGTACTCATTCATAAACAAGCAGTTGGGGCATAAATAACATCAGTTGCACCACGTACTCATTCATAAACAAGCAGTTGGGGCATAAATAACATCAGTTGCACCACGTACTCATTCATAAACAAGCAGTTGGGGCATAAATAACATCAGTTGCACCACGTACTCATTCATAAACAAGCAGTTGGGGCATAAATAACATCAGTTGCACCACGTACTCATTCATAAACAAGCAGTTGGGGCATAAATAACATCAGTTGCACCACGTACTCATTCATAAACAAGCAGTTGGGGCATAAATAACATCAGTTGCACCACGTACTCATTCATAAACAAGCAGTTGGGGCATAAATAACATCAGTTGCACCACGTACTCATTCATAAACAAGCAGTTGGGGCATAAATAACATCAGTTGCACCACGTACTCATTCATAAACAAGCAGTTGGGGCATAAATAACATCAGTTGCACCACGTACTCATTCATAAACAAGCAGTTGGGGCATAAATAACATCAGTTGCACCACGTACTCATTCATAAACAAGCAGTTGGGGCATAAATAACATCAGTTGCACCACGTACTCATTCATAAACAAGCAGTTGGGGCATAAATAACATCAGTTGCACCACGTACTCATTCATAAACAAGCAGTTGGGGCATAAATAACATCAGTTGCACCACGTACTCATTCATAAACAAGCAGTTGGGGCATAAATAACATCAGTTGCACCACGTACTCATTCATAAACAAGCAGTTGGGGCATAAATAACATCAGTTGCACCACGTACTCATTCATAAACAAGCAGTTGGGGCATAAATAACATCAGTTGCACCACGTACTCATTCATAAACAAGCAGTTGGGGCATAAATAACATCAGTTGCACCACGTACTCATTCATAAACAAGCAGTTGGGGCATAAATAACATCAGTTGCACCACGTACTCATTCATAAACAAGCAGTTGGGGCATAAATAACATCAGTTGCACCACGTACTCATTCATAAACAAGCAGTTGGGGCATAAATAACATCAGTTGCACCACGTACTCATTCATAAACAAGCAGTTGGGGCATAAATAACATCAGTTGCACCACGTACTCATTCATAAACAAGCAGTTGGGGCATAAATAACATCAGTTGCACCACGTACTCATTCATAAACAAGCAGTTGGGGCATAAATAACATCAGTTGCACCACGTACTCATTCATAAACAAGCAGTTGGGGCATAAATAACATCAGTTGCACCACGTACTCATTCATAAACAAGCAGTTGGGGCATAAATAACATCAGTTGCACCACGTACTCATTCATAAACAAGCAGTTGGGGCATAAATAACATCAGTTGCACCACGTACTCATTCATAAACAAGCAGTTGGGGCATAAATAACATCAGTTGCACCACGTACTCATTCATAAACAAGCAGTTGGGGCATAAATAACATCAGTTGCACCACGTACTCATTCATAAACAAGCAGTTGGGGCATAAATAACATCAGTTGCACCACGTACTCATTCATAAACAAGCAGTTGGGGCATAAATAACATCAGTTGCACCACGTACTCATTCATAAACAAGCAGTTGGGGCATAAATAACATCAGTTGCACCACGTACTCATTCATAAACAAGCAGTTGGGGCATAAATAACATCAGTTGCACCACGTACTCATTCATAAACAAGCAGTTGGGGCATAAATAACATCAGTTGCACCACGTACTCATTCATAAACAAGCAGTTGGGGCATAAATAACATCAGTTGCACCACGTACTCATTCATAAACAAGCAGTTGGGGCATAAATAACATCAGTTGCACCACGTACTCATTCATAAACAAGCAGTTGGGGCATAAATAACATCAGTTGCACCACGTACTCATTCATAAACAAGCAGTTGGGGCATAAATAACATCAGTTGCACCACGTACTCATTCATAAACAAGCAGTTGGGGCATAAATAACATCAGTTGCACCACGTACTCATTCATAAACAAGCAGTTGGGGCATAAATAACATCAGTTGCACCACGTACTCATTCATAAACAAGCAGTTGGGGCATAAATAACATCAGTTGCACCACGTACTCATTCATAAACAAGCAGTTGGGGCATAAATAACATCAGTTGCACCACGTACTCATTCATAAACAAGCAGTTGGGGCATAAATAACATCAGTTGCACCACGTACTCATTCATAAACAAGCAGTTGGGGCATAAATAACATCAGTTGCACCACGTACTCATTCATAAACAAGCAGTTGGGCATAAATAACATCAGTTGCACCACGTACTCATTCATAAACAAGCAGTTGGGGCATAAATAACATCAGTTGCACCACGTACTCATTCATAAACAAGCAGTTGGGGCATAAATAACATCAGTTGCACCACGTACTCATTCATAAACAAGCAGTTGGGGCATAAATAACATCAGTTGCACCACGTACTCATTCATAAACAAGCAGTTGGGGCATAAATAACATCAGTTGCACCACGTACTCATTCATAAACAAGCAGTTGGGGCATAAATAACATCAGTTGCACCACGTACTCATTCATAAACAAGCAGTTGGGGCATAAATAACATCAGTTGCACCACGTACTCATTCATAAACAAGCAGTTGGGGCATAAATAACATCAGTTGCACCACGTACTCATTCATAAACAAGCAGTTGGGGCATAAATAACATCAGTTGCACCACGTACTCATTCATAAACAAGCAGTTGGGGCATAAATAACATCAGTTGCACCACGTACTCATTCATAAACAAGCAGTTGGGGCATAAATAACATCAGTTGCACCACGTACTCATTCATAAACAAGCAGTTGGGGCATAAATAACATCAGTTGCACCACGTACTCATTCATAAACAAGCAGTTGGGGCATAAATAACATCAGTTGCACCACGTACTCATTCATAAACAAGCAGTTGGGGCATAAATAACATCAGTTGCACCACGTACTCATTCATAAACAAGCAGTTGGGGCATAAATAACATCAGTTGCACCACGTACTCATTCATAAACAAGCAGTTGGGGCATAAATAACATCAGTTGCACCACGTACTCATTCATAAACAAGCAGTTGGGGCATAAATAACATCAGTTGCACCACGTACTCATTCATAAACAAGCAGTTGGGGCATAAATAACATCAGTTGCACCACGTACTCATTCATAAACAAGCAGTTGGGGCATAAATAACATCAGTTGCACCACGTACTCATTCATAAACAAGCAGTTGGGGCATAAATAACATCAGTTGCACCACGTACTCATTCATAAACAAGCAGTTGGGGCATAAATAACATCAGTTGCACCACGTACTCATTCATAAACAAGCAGTTGGGGCATAAATAACATCAGTTGCACCACGTACTCATTCATAAACAAGCAGTTGGGGCATAAATAACATCAGTTGCACCACGTACTCATTCATAAACAAGCAGTTGGGGCATAAATAACATCAGTTGCACCACGTACTCATTCATAAACAAGCAGTTGGGGCATAAATAACATCAGTTGCACCACGTACTCATTCATAAACAAGCAGTTGGGGCATAAATAACATCAGTTGCACCACGTACTCATTCAAAAACAAGCAGTTGGGGCATAAATAACATCAGTTGCACCACGTACTCATTCATAAACAAGCAGTTGGGCATAAATAACATCAGTTGCACCACGTACTCATTCATAAACAAGCAGTTGGGGCATAAATAACATCAGTTGCACCACGTACTCATTCATAAACAAGCAGTTGGGGCATAAATAACATCAGTTGCACCACGTACTCATTCATAAACAAGCAGTTGGGGCATAAATAACATCAGTTGCACCACGTACTCATTCATAAACAAGCAGTTGGGGCATAAATAACATCAGTTGCACCACGTACTCATTCATAAACAAGCAGTTGGGGCATAAATAACATCAGTTGCACCACGTACTCATTCATAAACAAGCAGTTGGGGCATAAATAACATCAGTTGCACCACGTACTCATTCATAAACAAGCAGTTGGGGCATAAATAACATCAGTTGCACCACGTACTCATTCATAAACAAGCAGTTGGGGCATAAATAACATCAGTTGCACCACGTACTCATTCATAAACAAGCAGTTGGGGCATAAATAACATCAGTTGCACCACGTACTCATTCATAAACAAGCAGTTGGGGCATAAATAACATCAGTTGCACCACGTACTCATTCATAAACAAGCAGTTGGGGCATAAATAACATCAGTTGCACCACGTACTCATTCATAAACAAGCAGTTGGGGCATAAATAACATCAGTTGCACCACGTACTCATTCATAAACAAGCAGTTGGGGCATAAATAACATCAGTTGCACCACGTACTCATTCATAAACAAGCAGTTGGGGCATAAATAACATCAGTTGCACCACGTACTCATTCATAAACAAGCAGTTGGGGCATAAATAACATCAGTTGCACCACGTACTCATTCATAAACAAGCAGTTGGGGCATAAATAACATCAGTTGCACCACGTACTCATTCATAAACAAGCAGTTGGGGCATAAATAACATCAGTTGCACCACGTACTCATTCATAAACAAGCAGTTGGGGCATAAATAACATCAGTTGCACCACGTACTCATTCATAAACAAGCAGTTGGGGCATAAATAACATCAGTTGCACCACGTACTCATTCATAAACAAGCAGTTGGGGCATAAATAACATCAGTTGCACCACGTACTCATTCATAAACAAGCAGTTGGGGCATAAATAACATCAGTTGCACCACGTACTCATTCATAAACAAGCAGTTGGGGCATAAATAACATCAGTTGCACCACGTACTCATTCATAAACAAGCAGTTGGGGCATAAATAACATCAGTTGCACCACGTACTCATTCATAAACAAGCAGTTGGGGCATAAATAACATCAGTTGCACCACGTACTCATTCATAAACAAGCAGTTGGGGCATAAATAACATCAGTTGCACCACGTACTCATTCATAAACAAGCAGTTGGGGCATAAATAACATCAGTTGCACCACGTACTCATTCATAAACAAGCAGTTGGGGCATAAATAACATCAGTTGCACCACGTACTCATTCATAAACAAGCAGTTGGGGCATAAATAACATCAGTTGCACCACGTACTCATTCATAAACAAGCAGTTGGGGCATAAATAACATCAGTTGCACCACGTACTCATTCATAAACAAGCAGTTGGGGCATAAATAACATCAGTTGCACCACGTACTCATTCATAAACAAGCAGTTGGGGCATAAATAACATCAGTTGCACCACGTACTCATTCATAAACAAGCAGTTGGGGCATAAATAACATCAGTTGCACCACGTACTCATTCATAAACAAGCAGTTGGGGCATAAATAACATCAGTTGCACCACGTACTCATTCATAAACAAGCAGTTGGGGCATAAATAACATCAGTTGCACCACGTACTCATTCATAAACAAGCAGTTGGGGCATAAATAACATCAGTTGCACCACGTACTCATTCATAAACAAGCAGTTGGGGCATAAATAACATCAGTTGCACCACGTACTCATTCATAAACAAGCAGTTGGGGCATAAATAACATCAGTTGCACCACGTACTCATTCATAAACAAGCAGTTGGGGCATAAATAACATCAGTTGCACCACGTACTCATTCATAAACAAGCAGTTGGGGCATAAATAACATCAGTTGCACCACGTACTCATTCATAAACAAGCAGTTGGGGCATAAATAACATCAGTTGCACCACGTACTCATTCATAAACAAGCAGTTGGGGCATAAATAACATCAGTTGCACCACGTACTCATTCATAAACAAGCAGTTGGGGCATAAATAACATCAGTTGCACCACGTACTCATTCATAAACAAGCAGTTGGGGCATAAATAACATCAGTTGCACCACGTACTCATTCATAAACAAGCAGTTGGGGCATAAATAACATCAGTTGCACCACGTACTCATTCATAAACAAGCAGTTGGGGCATAAATAACATCAGTTGCACCACGTACTCATTCATAAACAAGCAGTTGGGGCATAAATAACATCAGTTGCACCACGTACTCATTCATAAACAAGCAGTTGGGGCATAAATAACATCAGTTGCACCACGTACTCATTCATAAACAAGCAGTTGGGGCATAAATAACATCAGTTGCACCACGTACTCATTCATAAACAAGCAGTTGGGGCATAAATAACATCAGTTGCACCACGTACTCATTCATAAACAAGCAGTTGGGGCATAAATAACATCAGTTGCACCACGTACTCATTCATAAACAAGCAGTTGGGGCATAAATAACATCAGTTGCACCACGTACTCATTCATAAACAAGCAGTTGGGGCATAAATAACATCAGTTGCACCACGTACTCATTCATAAACAAGCAGTTGGGGCATAAATAACATCAGTTGCACCACGTACTCATTCATAAACAAGCAGTTGGGGCATAAATAACATCAGTTGCACCACGTACTCATTCAAAACAAGCAGTTGGGGCATAAATAACATCAGTTGCACCACGTACTCATTCATAAACAAGCAGTTGGGGCATAAATAACATCAGTTGCACCACGTACTCATTCATAAACAAGCAGTTGGGGCATAAATAACATCAGTTGCACCACGTACTCATTCATAAACAAGCAGTTGGGGCATAAATAACATCAGTTGCACCACGTACTCATTCATAAACAAGCAGTTGGGGCATAAATAACATCAGTTGCACCACGTACTCATTCATAAACAAGCAGTTGGGGCATAAATAACATCAGTTGCACCACGTACTCATTCATAAACAAGCAGTTGGGGCATAAATAACATCAGTTGCACCACGTACTCATTCATAAACAAGCAGTTGGGGCATAAATAACATCAGTTGCACCACGTACTCATTCATAAACAAGCAGTTGGGGCATAAATAACATCAGTTGCACCACGTACTCATTCATAAACAAGCAGTTGGGGCATAAATAACATCAGTTGCACCACGTACTCATTCATAAACAAGCAGTTGGGGCATAAATAACATCAGTTGCACCACGTACTCATTCATAAACAAGCAGTTGGGGCATAAATAACATCAGTTGCACCACGTACTCATTCATAAACAAGCAGTTGGGGCATAAATAACATCAGTTGCACCACGTACTCATTCATAAACAAGCAGTTGGGGCATAAATAACATCAGTTGCACCACGTACTCATTCATAAACAAGCAGTTGGGGCATAAATAACATCAGTTGCACCACGTACTCATTCATAAACAAGCAGTTGGGGCATAAATAACATCAGTTGCACCACGTACTCATTCATAAACAAGCAGTTGGGGCATAAATAACATCAGTTGCACCACGTACTCATTCATAAACAAGCAGTTGGGGCATAAATAACATCAGTTGCACCACGTACTCATTCATAAACAAGCAGTTGGGGCATAAATAACATCAGTTGCACCACGTACTCATTCATAAACAAGCAGTTGGGGCATAAATAACATCAGTTGCACCACGTACTCATTCATAAACAAGCAGTTGGGGCATAAATAACATCAGTTGCACCACGTACTCATTCATAAACAAGCAGTTGGGGCATAAATAACATCAGTTGCACCACGTACTCATTCATAAACAAGCAGTTGGGGCATAAATAACATCAGTTGCACCACGTACTCATTCATAAACAAGCAGTTGGGGCATAAATAACATCAGTTGCACCACGTACTCATTCATAAACAAGCAGTTGGGGCATAAATAACATCAGTTGCACCACGTACTCATTCATAAACAAGCAGTTGGGGCATAAATAACATCAGTTGCACCACGTACTCATTCATAAACAAGCAGTTGGGGCATAAATAACATCAGTTGCACCACGTACTCATTCATAAACAAGCAGTTGGGGCATAAATAACATCAGTTGCACCACGTACTCATTCATAAACAAGCAGTTGGGGCATAAATAACATCAGTTGCACCACGTACTCATTCATAAACAAGCAGTTGGGGCATAAATAACATCAGTTGCACCACGTACTCATTCATAAACAAGCAGTTGGGGCATAAATAACATCAGTTGCACCACGTACTCATTCATAAACAAGCAGTTGGGGCATAAATAACATCAGTTGCACCACGTACTCATTCATAAACAAGCAGTTGGGGCATAAATAACATCAGTTGCACCACGTACTCATTCATAAAACAAGCAGTTGGGGCATAAATAACATCAGTTGCACCACGTACTCATTCATAAACAAGCAGTTGGGGCATAAATAACATCAGTTGCACCACGTACTCATTCATAAACAAGCAGTTGGGGCATAAATAACATCAGTTGCACCACGTACTCATTCATAAACAAGCAGTTGGGGCATAAATAACATCAGTTGCACCACGTACTCATTCATAAACAAGCAGTTGGGGCATAAATAACATCAGTTGCACCACGTACTCATTCATAAACAAGCAGTTGGGGCATAAATAACATCAGTTGCACCACGTACTCATTCATAAACAAGCAGTTGGGGCATAAATAACATCAGTTGCACCACGTACTCATTCATAAACAAGCAGTTGGGGCATAAATAACATCAGTTGCACCACGTACTCATTCATAAACAAGCAGTTGGGGCATAAATAACATCAGTTGCACCACGTACTCATTCATAAACAAGCAGTTGGGGCATAAATAACATCAGTTGCACCACGTACTCATTCATAAACAAGCAGTTGGGGCATAAATAACATCAGTTGCACCACGTACTCATTCATAAACAAGCAGTTGGGGCATAAATAACATCAGTTGCACCACGTACTCATTCATAAACAAGCAGTTGGGGCATAAATAACATCAGTTGCACCACGTACTCATTCATAAACAAGCAGTTGGGGCATAAATAACATCAGTTGCACCACGTACTCATTCATAAACAAGCAGTTGGGGCATAAATAACATCAGTTGCACCACGTACTCATTCATAAACAAGCAGTTGGGGCATAAATAACATCAGTTGCACCACGTACTCATTCATAAACAAGCAGTTGGGGCATAAATAACATCAGTTGCACCACGTACTCATTCATAAACAAGCAGTTGGGGCATAAATAACATCAGTTGCACCACGTACTCATTCATAAACAAGCAGTTGGGGCATAAATAACATCAGTTGCACCACGTACTCATTCATAAACAAGCAGTTGGGGCATAAATAACATCAGTTGCACCACGTACTCATTCATAAACAAGCAGTTGGGGCATAAATAACATCAGTTGCACCACGTACTCATTCATAAACAAGCAGTTGGGGCATAAATAACATCAGTTGCACCACGTACTCATTCATAAACAAGCAGTTGGGGCATAAATAACATCAGTTGCACCACGTACTCATTCATAAACAAGCAGTTGGGGCATAAATAACATCAGTTGCACCACGTACTCATTCATAAACAAGCAGTTGGGGCATAAATAACATCAGTTGCACCACGTACTCATTCATAAACAAGCAGTTGGGGCATAAATAACATCAGTTGCACCACGTACTCATTCATAAACAAGCAGTTGGGGCATAAATAACATCAGTTGCACCACGTACTCATTCATAAACAAGCAGTTGGGGCATAAATAACATCAGTTGCACCACGTACTCATTCATAAACAAGCAGTTGGGGCATAAATAACATCAGTTGCACCACGTACTCATTCAAAAACAAGCAGTTGGGGCATAAATAACATCAGTTGCACCACGTACTCATTCATAAACAAGCAGTTGGGGCATAAATAACATCAGTTGCACCACGTACTCATTCATAAACAAGCAGTTGGGGCATAAATAACATCAGTTGCACCACGTACTCATTCATAAACAAGCAGTTGGGGCATAAATAACATCAGTTGCACCACGTACTCATTCATAAACAAGCAGTTGGGGCATAAATAACATCAGTTGCACCACGTACTCATTCATAAACAAGCAGTTGGGGCATAAATAACATCAGTTGCACCACGTACTCATTCATAAACAAGCAGTTGGGGCATAAATAACATCAGTTGCACCACGTACTCATTCATAAACAAGCAGTTGGGGCATAAATAACATCAGTTGCACCACGTACTCATTCATAAACAAGCAGTTGGGGCATAAATAACATCAGTTGCACCACGTACTCATTCATAAACAAGCAGTTGGGGCATAAATAACATCAGTTGCACCACGTACTCATTCATAAACAAGCAGTTGGGGCATAAATAACATCAGTTGCACCACGTACTCATTCATAAACAAGCAGTTGGGGCATAAATAACATCAGTTGCACCACGTACTCATTCATAAACAAGCAGTTGGGGCATAAATAACATCAGTTGCACCACGTACTCATTCATAAACAAGCAGTTGGGGCATAAATAACATCAGTTGCACCACGTACTCATTCATAAACAAGCAGTTGGGGCATAAATAACATCAGTTGCACCACGTACTCATTCATAAACAAGCAGTTGGGGCATAAATAACATCAGTTGCACCACGTACTCATTCATAAACAAGCAGTTGGGGCATAAATAACATCAGTTGCACCACGTACTCATTCATAAACAAGCAGTTGGGGCATAAATAACATCAGTTGCACCACGTACTCATTCATAAACAAGCAGTTGGGGCATAAATAACATCAGTTGCACCACGTACTCATTCATAAACAAGCAGTTGGGGCATAAATAACATCAGTTGCACCACGTACTCATTCATAAAACAAGCAGTTGGGGCATAAATAACATCAGTTGCACCACGTACTCATTCATAAACAAGCAGTTGGGGCATAAATAACATCAGTTGCACCACGTACTCATTCATAAACAAGCAGTTGGGGCATAAATAACATCAGTTGCACCACGTACTCATTCATAAACAAGCAGTTGGGGCATAAATAACATCAGTTGCACCACGTACTCATTCATAAACAAGCAGTTGGGGCATAAATAACATCAGTTGCACCACGTACTCATTCATAAACAAGCAGTTGGGGCATAAATAACATCAGTTGCACCACGTACTCATTCATAAACAAGCAGTTGGGGCATAAATAACATCAGTTGCACCACGTACTCATTCATAAACAAGCAGTTGGGGCATAAATAACATCAGTTGCACCACGTACTCATTCATAAACAAGCAGTTGGGGCATAAATAACATCAGTTGCACCACGTACTCATTCATAAACAAGCAGTTGGGGCATAAATAACATCAGTTGCACCACGTACTCATTCATAAACAAGCAGTTGGGGCATAAATAACATCAGTTGCACCACGTACTCATTCATAAACAAGCAGTTGGGGCATAAATAACATCAGTTGCACCACGTACTCATTCATAAACAAGCAGTTGGGGCATAAATAACATCAGTTGCACCACGTACTCATTCATAAACAAGCAGTTGGGGCATAAATAACATCAGTTGCACCACGTACTCATTCATAAACAAGCAGTTGGGGCATAAATAACATCAGTTGCACCACGTACTCATTCATAAACAAGCAGTTGGGGCATAAATAACATCAGTTGCACCACGTACTCATTCATAAACAAGCAGTTGGGGCATAAATAACATCAGTTGCACCACGTACTCATTCATAAACAAGCAGTTGGGGCATAAATAACATCAGTTGCACCACGTACTCATTCATAAACAAGCAGTTGGGGCATAAATAACATCAGTTGCACCACGTACTCATTCATAAACAAGCAGTTGGGGCATAAATAACATCAGTTGCACCACGTACTCATTCATAAACAAGCAGTTGGGGCATAAATAACATCAGTTGCACCACGTACTCATTCATAAACAAGCAGTTGGGGCATAAATAACATCAGTTGCACCACGTACTCATTCATAAACAAGCAGTTGGGGCATAAATAACATCAGTTGCACCACGTACTCATTCAAAACAAGCAGTTGGGGCATAAATAACATCAGTTGCACCACGTACTCATTCATAAACAAGCAGTTGGGGCATAAATAACATCAGTTGCACCACGTACTCATTCATAAACAAGCAGTTGGGGCATAAATAACATCAGTTGCACCACGTACTCATTCATAAACAAGCAGTTGGGGCATAAATAACATCAGTTGCACCACGTACTCATTCATAAACAAGCAGTTGGGGCATAAATAACATCAGTTGCACCACGTACTCATTCATAAACAAGCAGTTGGGGCATAAATAACATCAGTTGCACCACGTACTCATTCATAAACAAGCAGTTGGGGCATAAATAACATCAGTTGCACCACGTACTCATTCATAAACAAGCAGTTGGGGCATAAATAACATCAGTTGCACCACGTACTCATTCATAAACAAGCAGTTGGGGCATAAATAACATCAGTTGCACCACGTACTCATTCATAAACAAGCAGTTGGGGCATAAATAACATCAGTTGCACCACGTACTCATTCATAAACAAGCAGTTGGGGCATAAATAACATCAGTTGCACCACGTACTCATTCATAAACAAGCAGTTGGGGCATAAATAACATCAGTTGCACCACGTACTCATTCATAAACAAGCAGTTGGGGCATAAATAACATCAGTTGCACCACGTACTCATTCATAAACAAGCAGTTGGGGCATAAATAACATCAGTTGCACCACGTACTCATTCATAAACAAGCAGTTGGGGCATAAATAACATCAGTTGCACCACGTACTCATTCATAAACAAGCAGTTGGGGCATAAATAACATCAGTTGCACCACGTACTCATTCATAAACAAGCAGTTGGGGCATAAATAACATCAGTTGCACCACGTACTCATTCATAAACAAGCAGTTGGGGCATAAATAACATCAGTTGCACCACGTACTCATTCATAAACAAGCAGTTGGGGCATAAATAACATCAGTTGCACCACGTACTCATTCATAAACAAGCAGTTGGGGCATAAATAACATCAGTTGCACCACGTACTCATTCATAAACAAGCAGTTGGGGCATAAATAACATCAGTTGCACCACGTACTCATTCATAAACAAGCAGTTGGGGCATAAATAACATCAGTTGCACCACGTACTCATTCATAAACAAGCAGTTGGGGCATAAATAACATCAGTTGCACCACGTACTCATTCATAAACAAGCAGTTGGGGCATAAATAACATCAGTTGCACCACGTACTCATTCAAAACAAGCAGTTGGGGCATAAATAACATCAGTTGCACCACGTACTCATTCATAAACAAGCAGTTGGGGCATAAATAACATCAGTTGCACCACGTACTCATTCATAAACAAGCAGTTGGGGCATAAATAACATCAGTTGCACCACGTACTCATTCATAAACAAGCAGTTGGGGCATAAATAACATCAGTTGCACCACGTACTCATTCATAAACAAGCAGTTGGGGCATAAATAACATCAGTTGCACCACGTACTCATTCATAAACAAGCAGTTGGGGCATAAATAACATCAGTTGCACCACGTACTCATTCATAAACAAGCAGTTGGGGCATAAATAACATCAGTTGCACCACGTACTCATTCATAAACAAGCAGTTGGGGCATAAATAACATCAGTTGCACCACGTACTCATTCATAAACAAGCAGTTGGGGCATAAATAACATCAGTTGCACCACGTACTCATTCATAAACAAGCAGTTGGGGCATAAATAACATCAGTTGCACCACGTACTCATTCATAAACAAGCAGTTGGGGCATAAATAACATCAGTTGCACCACGTACTCATTCATAAACAAGCAGTTGGGGCATAAATAACATCAGTTGCACCACGTACTCATTCATAAACAAGCAGTTGGGGCATAAATAACATCAGTTGCACCACGTACTCATTCATAAACAAGCAGTTGGGGCATAAATAACATCAGTTGCACCACGTACTCATTCATAAACAAGCAGTTGGGGCATAAATAACATCAGTTGCACCACGTACTCATTCATAAACAAGCAGTTGGGGCATAAATAACATCAGTTGCACCACGTACTCATTCATAAACAAGCAGTTGGGGCATAAATAACATCAGTTGCACCACGTACTCATTCATAAACAAGCAGTTGGGGCATAAATAACATCAGTTGCACCACGTACTCATTCATAAACAAGCAGTTGGGGCATAAATAACATCAGTTGCACCACGTACTCATTCATAAACAAGCAGTTGGGGCATAAATAACATCAGTTGCACCACGTACTCATTCATAAACAAGCAGTTGGGGCATAAATAACATCAGTTGCACCACGTACTCATTCATAAACAAGCAGTTGGGGCATAAATAACATCAGTTGCACCACGTGCTCATTCAAAACAAGCATTTGGGGCATAAAAAACTTCAGATGCACCACGTACTCTATCCAGAACAAGCAGTTGGGGCATAAAAAACATCAGTTGCACCACGTGCTCGTTCATAATCAAGCATAAAAAACATCAGTTGCACCACGTGCTCATTCAAAAACATGCAGTTGGGGCATAAAATCATCAGTTGCACCACGTGCTCATTCAAAAACATGCAGTTGGGGCATAAATACCATCAGTTGTCCCACGTGCTCATTAATAAACAAGCATAAAAAACATCACTTGCACCACGTGCTCATTCAAAAACATGCAGTTAGGGCATAAAAAACATCAATTGCACCACGTGCTCATTCAGAACAAGCAGTTGGGGCATAAAAACATCAGTTGCACCACGTGCTCATTGTCACGAGATAGAAGCCATAGATTCGACCTTGTGGTATAAGGCAGACAACCCTACTATTGCCCGACCCGGTTCTCTGGAAAATTACCGCCCTTTGGCTGGCGTTCTAGATTATTCTAAAAACCCAGACCAGGTGAATTTGATTCACCGACTGACAGCGCATGGTTTTGGCGCATGCGCAGAGGATTAGGCCGGGGGGACAAAGAACAGTTTCTGGCTGTCAGGGCGCGTGGACAGATGCTTTTGTGCACAGTGTGTTTTCATTAGAGAGAGCTGGGGCGACAGATGTCTCAAGATGGTTAAAGAAATCCGACGTTTAGTCCTGCCGAGTTACAGCTACTCCAGTATGAAACTGTGTTCAGCATTCTGAAGGTCTACCTTCGTGAGTGAAGTCTTATCAGATGGTGACGGGTCCAGTGAGTGAGACCAGGCAAGTGTGATTAGCGGACCAAGAACCCTACGATGAATCCTACCATGTTATGTGTCACCCGAGTTTACTTACACAAGAGGTTGAGTCCGACTAACCCTTGGCCGTCGTCAATACCAAGTATGTTTACTATGTCTATGATATCTGCAGACCGACTACACTCACGGCAAGTACCTTTATGGAGTGATTGTGCCTTGTATCAGAACTATCGACAGATCCACTACCAGCTAGAACCGGATTGTATTGACGTTGAGTGCCAGGCCAGTTTGGCCTATGAATCCGCTGGAGTCTAGAGACTGTATCTCCAGCATCAACATTTCTCCTCATCATCTGAGAAGTTGCTCTCATCTTTATGACACGCTTTTGAACTTTATCAGAGAGGGCAACTCCGTGTTCATATTGTGGCCTCCTGCCAGATCTTGAACATTTTTGTCATCTGTGTGGAACACTCATTTGGAGCATCACGGAGTAGGTTTTCCAGAACTAATCCAGGTCGACCAACTATTATCCTTTCATCTGGGCGAAGACGAGAGCTGGATGGAAGACTATCCAACCCTGGTGAGATCTAGTAACAGGATGACCTGTGGCGTCTACTCGAAGCCTTTCCAGTGATGACTGCTCCACCCTTAAGCTACGCCCAGGCTTGCTGTCTGGACTGTTCTATCGGTTAATAGGTCTATCTCATCATCATCATCCCAACCATCATCACCCTCATTTGTACAATACACATTTTTGTTTCCATATAGATGCCAGAGTTGAGTGTTGAGTCATGCAGTCAGGACGATGTGTGGGTAGGGTAATATCCCTTGGTTGACTGCAGTGAGATAGGTATACAGAGACCGGTGGGGTAACGTAGACTGAGGTTCCCTAGTCCCAGGCAGATCACTTCCCGTTAGTAAGGTGTGACACCAGCTTCCCCTCACCCCAAGGAATGGTGTGACACTCATTCAACAACAAGCAGTTGGGGCATAAATAACATCAGTTGCACTATGTGCTCATTCATAAACAAGCATAAAAAACTTCAGTTGCACCACGTACTCTATCCAGAACAAGCAGATGGGGCTTAAAAAACATCAATTGAACCACGTGCTGATTCATAAACAAGCAGTTGGGGCATAAAAAACATCAGTTGCACCACGTGCTCATTCATAAACAAGCAGTTGGGGCATAAAAAACATCAGTTGCACCACGTGCTCATTCATAAACAAGCAGTTGGGGCATAAATAACATCAGTTGCACCACGTACTCATTCATAAACAAGCAGTTGGGGCATAAATAACATCAGTTGCACCACGTACTCATTCATAAACAAGCAGTTGGGGCATAAATAACATCAGTTGCACCACGTACTCATTCATAAACAAGCAGTTGGGGCATAAATAACATCAGTTGCACCACGTACTCATTCATAAACAAGCAGTTGGGGCATAAATAACATCAGTTGCACCACGTACTCATTCAAAAACAAGCAGTTGGGGCATAAATAACATCAGTTGCACCACGTACTCATTCATAAACAAGCAGTTGGGGCATAAATAACATCAGTTGCACCACGTACTCATTCATAAACAAGCAGTTGGGGCATAAATAACATCAGTTGCACCACGTACTCATTCATAAACAAGCAGTTGGGGCATAAATAACATCAGTTGCACCACGTACTCATTCATAAACAAGCAGTTGGGGCATAAATAACATCAGTTGCACCACGTACTCATTCATAAACAAGCAGTTGGGGCATAAATAACATCAGTTGCACCACGTACTCATTCATAAACAAGCAGTTGGGGCATAAATAACATCAGTTGCACCACGTACTCATTCATAAACAAGCAGTTGGGGCATAAATAACATCAGTTGCACCACGTACTCATTCATAAACAAGCAGTTGGGGCATAAATAACATCAGTTGCACCACGTACTCATTCATAAACAAGCAGTTGGGGCATAAATAACATCAGTTGCACCACGTACTCATTCATAAACAAGCAGTTGGGGCATAAATAACATCAGTTGCACCACGTACTCATTCATAAACAAGCAGTTGGGGCATAAATAACATCAGTTGCACCACGTACTCATTCATAAACAAGCAGTTGGGGCATAAATAACATCAGTTGCACCACGTACTCATTCATAAACAAGCAGTTGGGGCATAAATAACATCAGTTGCACCACGTACTCATTCATAAACAAGCAGTTGGGGCATAAATAACATCAGTTGCACCACGTGCTCATTCAAAAAAATAAAGCTTGGGACCTTATTATTTCCCTTCCTATCATAGGTCCTTTCTAATAGGTAGGGCGCCGGTTTTCCTGCGTTCTTGTACCTGTATAATTCCTGTGTCTACTTTCAACATTCCTACTCAACCTGTTATTGTCATGTCTACCCTGTGTATTTGACTGGACACGCCTGTTATTACAAAAACGAGAAACATGTCCGCGTTGACCACAAACCCAACAGACAATATTTGTGTTATTTGTGTTTCCCACTGTCTCACTTGTAGGGTATCTCATATTTCTTCTTTCATCATAATCACTTCTATTTCTACCTTGTAACGTCTGTATACCTCCTCTCCTATTCCATCCGAATCTTGTTTGTCCTATTTCCATAGGCTCCTCAATCCTGTCTTCTCGACTCATTCCTATTTCTCGTCCTGTTCTCAATCTGAATCTACGTCTCAAATTTTCTTCTTGTACCGCGATATCTACCGCTTGTGATAACCTCTCAGGGTTTTCCCTCATCAGCTTAAATTTCAAACCATCGGATTTTATGCCATCTACAAAAATGCCGACTAACATCCTCTCCACCTCCTCTCCTTGTACATTCTGTCCCAAGAATGCCTCTTCAGCCAGGTTAATCAACCTATCGCTGAACAACTGTACCGTCTCTCCATTATTTTGTTTAGACTGTCTCAATACTGAAAACGCATGTTGTGGATCCGTTATTTCTGCATACTTGTGTGCCAGGTCGGTTTTGAACTGCTCCCATGTTTCATCTACTCTAGCCTCTAACTTTCTTCTAATATGCTGTGAGACCGGTTCTGTGGCTGCCTGATATGCAAGTCTCATTTTCTCTTCATCTGTTGCAGATACTAAATACGCATATTTTTCTATGGAAGTAATCCATTTCTTAAACTCCCTGGCCTGTCCACTAAACTTAACGATTTCAGTTGTCATTCCCTGTTGTTTTATGACCGTATGAAGTCTATCTACCGCTGTTCCCACTCCCGACAAAACTTGTGCTACTGAATCCTGTTCTGTCATGTTACAATATCTATACTTATAGAAGCAAACAACAATCAATTCTTATTACTATCTAAATTAATTAACTAAAGAATTCAATTATTTTCTATCCAATATCAAATATGTTACCCTTTTTTTCTGTTGAGGTTATCTTTCCAACCGAAAATGAAGTTCCTGGCGTCTATGTCTCTGTCTACTGAGCTTGAGAAAGCCGGTACTCGAGTACTTGAACTAAGATCGACAAAGTGGGTTCTGTAAGGACCAAAAATGCTCGACTGTAGTCCACAGGCCTCGATAGGGCACAACAAAATCTCACAGGGCCTCGATAGGGCACAACAAAACCTCACAGGGCCTCGATAGGGCACAACAAACTTCACAGGGCCTCGATAGGGCACAACAAACTTCACAGGGCCTCGATAGGGCACAACAACTTCACAGGGCCTCGATAGGGCACAACAACTTCACAGGGCCTCGATAGGGCACAACAACTTCACAGGGCCTCGATAGGGCACAACAAAATTCACAGGGCCTCGATAGGGCACAACAACTTCACAGGGCCTCGATAGGGCACAACAAACTTCACAGGGCCTCGATAGGGCACAACAAACTTCACAGGGCCTCGATAGGGCAGTGAAGAATGGTTGAACGTATCAGCCACCCAGGGACGGGCTCTTGAAACACAGTAAAGTTCTGAGATGAGCTGACAAGGGCTCGATTTTAATGACTTAGTTTACTGGGCCACAGCGATCAAAACCATCACTGGACGACGGTGATCAAGAAAATCAGTATTTCAGCCGAACTTGATAAGGAGCTTCGGTCCAAACCAATTATAGCCGTAAGTCTCATAGACGGCCATTTTCTTAAAATTTGAGAGCAGAAAAATTTCCTCAGTCCGTCAACAAGCAAGTGACCTTCAGACCAGCCAGGTTAAAACAACGGCTGCAATGACGGCAGTCCAAACTCACAGGAGGATATCGACTACAGTTCGGTCACTCCAGAGCACAATAATAAGCGGCTCCCGACTTTGACAAAAACCTCCAACAGATAGTAGCTCCATCCAAAAACTGATTTCCATAGGTATGGCGGTTCCAACCGACTGTTCGAAACAACGTTTGTTCTAAGTTGCAGGCCTCAAAAGGTAGTCTGGTCTGGATCTTTTGATTGTTTCTTCTACAAGATTCTAAATTCACTCTTCTTCTTGTTGCCGCAAGCGGAGAAAGGTGTTTATTAAAAATTCTCCATCGTTTTCTGCTGTTTATTAGTACTTCGCATTGCGTCCGCGACGGCAAAGTCCAGAATCCTGGTTAAGCGGCTCCATTTATTAGTCCTGTAACAGTGTATAAGACTAACAACACTTGGTTTTAATACAAAGACTGTTTATTTTCTTGATGGTGACAATATGGCTTCCTTCCAGTTCCAAGCCGGGATGTAGACTGTCCCCAGACAACCCACTACGTCACGATTGAGCATCTCTCCTCGCTTTCACTCCCAATGCTCAATCGTGCTGTAGCTGTTTCCCACTAGATCCTAATACCCTAATACTCCACTATTGTTACATACTCTATCCAGAACAAGCAGTTGGGGCATAAAAACATCAGTTGCACCACGTGCGCATTCACAAACATGCAGTTGGGGCATAAATAACATCAGTTGCACCACGTGCTCATTCATAAACAAGCATAAAAAACATCAGTTGCACCACTTACTCTATACAGAACAAGCAGTTGGGGTATAAAAACATCAGTTGCACCACCTGCTCATTCAAAAACATGCAGTTGTGGCATAAATAACAACAGTTGCACCACGTGCTAATTCATAAACAAGCATAAAAAACATCATTTGTAACACGTGCTCATTCATAAACAAGCATAAAAAACTTCAGTTGCACCACGTGCTCATTCATAAACAAGCATAAAAAACATCAGTTGCACCACGTACTCTATCCAGAACAAGCAGTTGGGGCATAAAAAACATCAGTTGCACCACGTGCTCATTCAAAAACATGCAGTTGGGGCATAAATAACATCAGTTGCACCACGTGCTCATTCATAAACAAGCATAAAATACATCAATTGCACCACATGCTCATTCATAAACAAGCATAAAAAACATCAGTTGCACCACGTGTTCATTCAAAAACATGCAGTTGGGGCAAAATAACATCAATTGCACCACGTGCTCATTCATAAACAAGCATAAAAAACATCAGTTGCACCACGTTATCATTCATAAACAAGCATAAAAAACATCAGTTGCACCACGTGCTCATTCAAAAACATGCAGTTGGGGCATAAAAAACATCAGTTGCACCACGTGCTCATTCAAAAAACATGCAGTTGGGGCATAAATAACATCAGTTGCACCACGTCCTAATTCATAAACAAGCATAAAAAAACATCAGTTGCACCACGTGCTCATTCACAAACAAGCATAAAAAACATCAGTTGCACCACGTGCTCATTCAAAAACTTGTCGTTGGGCCATAAATAACATCAATTGCACCACGTGCTCATTCATAAACAAGCATTAAAAAACATCAGTTGCACCACGTACTCTATCCAGAACAAGCAGTTGGGGCATAAAAAACATCAGTTGCACCACGTGCTCATTCGAAAACATGCATTTGGGGCATAAATAACATCAGTTGCACTACGTGCTCATTCATAGACTAGCATAAAAAACATCAATTGCATTACGTGCTCATTTATAAAAAAGCATAAAAAACATCAGTTGCACCACGTTCTCATTCATTAACATGCATCAAAAAACATCAGTTGCACCACGTACTCTATCCAGAACAAGCAGTTGGGGCATAAAAAACATCAGTTACAAAACGTGCTCATTCAAAAACATGCAGTTGCTGCATAAATAGCATCAATTGCACCACGTGCTCATTCATAAACAAGCATAAACACATCAGTTGCACCACGTGCTCATTCATAAACAAGCATAAAATACATCAATTGCACCACGTGCTCATTCATAAACAAGCATTAAAAAAAAACATCAGTTGCACCACGTGCTCATTCAAAAACATGCAGTTGGGGCATAAATAACATCAGTTGCACCACGTGCTCATTCATAAACAAGCATAAAAAACATCAGTTGCACCACGTACTCTATCCAGAACAAGCAGTTGGGGCATAAATAACATCAATTGCACCACGTGCTCATTCAAAAACATGCAGTTGGGGCATAAATAACATCAGTTGCACCACGTGCTCATTCATAAACAGGCATAAAAAACATCATTTTCAACATGTGCTCATTCATAAACAAGCATAAATAACTTCAGTTGCACCACGTGCTCATTCATAAACAAGCATAAAAAAACATCAGTTGCACCACGTACTCTATCCAGAACAAGCAGTTGGGGCATAAAAAACATCAGTTGCACCACGTGTTCATTCAACAACATGCAGTTGGGGCATAAATAACATCAGTTGCACCACGTGCTCATTCATAAACAAGCATAAAATACATCAATTGCACCACGTGCTCATTCATAAACAAGCATTAAAAAACATCATTTGCACCACGTGTTCATTCACAAGCATGCATTTGGGGCATAAATAACATCAATTGCACCAGGTGCTCATTCATAAACAAGCATAAAAAACATCAGTTGCACCACGTGCTCATTCATAAACAAGCATAAAAAACATCAGTTGCACCACGTGCTCATTCAAAAACATGCAGTTGGGGCATAAAAAACATCAGTTGCACCACGTGCTCATTCAAAAACATGCAGTTGGGGCATAAATAACATCAGTTGCACCACGTGCTCATTCATAAACAAGCATAAAAAACATCAGTTGCACCACATGCTCATTCATAAACATGCATAAAAAACATCAGTTGCACCACGTACTCTATCCAGAACAAGCAGTTGGGGCAAAAAAAACATCAGTTGCACAACGTGCTCATTCAAAAACATGCAGTTGCTGCATAAATAACATCAATTGCACCACGTGCTTATTCATAAACAAGCATAAAACACATCAGTTGCACCACGTACTCATTCATAAACAAGCATAAATAACATCAGTTGCACCACGTGCTCATTTCACAAACATGCAGTTGGGGCATAAATAACATCAGTTGCACCACGTGCTCATTCATAAACAAGCAGTTGGGCATAAACAACATCAGTTGCACCACGTGCTCATTCATAAACAAGCATAAAACACATTCAGTTGCACCACGTAGCTCATTCCAGAACAAGCAGTTGGGGCATAATAAACATCAGTTTGCACCACGTGCTCATTCAAAACAAGCATGCATAAATAACATCAATTGCACCACGTGCTCATTCATAAACAAGCATAAAAACAACATCAGTTGCACCACGTGCTCATTCAAAAACATGCAGTTGGGGCATAAATAATATCAGTTGCACCACGTGTTTATTTATAAACATGCAGTTGGGGCATAAATAACATCAATTGCACCACGTGCTCATTCAAAAACATGTAGTTGGGACATAAACAGCATCAATTGCACCACGTGCTCATTCGTAAACAAGCATAAAAAACATCAGTTGCACCACGTGCTCATTCATAAACAAGCATAAAAAACATTAGTTGCACCACGTACTCTATCCAGAACAAGCAGTTGGGGCATATAAAACATCAGTTGCACCACGTGCTCATTCAAAAACATGCAGTTGGGACATCAATAACATCATTTGCACCACGTGCTCATTCATAAACAAGCATAAAAAACATCAATTGCACCACGTGCTCATTCATAAACAAGCATACAAAAACATCAGTTGCACCACGTGCTCATTCAAAACACGCAGTTGGGGCATAAATAACATCAATTGCACCACGTGCTCATTCATAAACAAGCATTAATAACATCAGTTGCACCACGTACTCTATCCAGAACAAGCAGTTGGGGCATAAAAAAAACATCATTTGCACCACGTGTTCATTCAAAAACATGCAGTTGGGGCATACATAACATCAATTGCACCACGTGCTCATTCATAAACAAGCATAACAAACATCAGTTGCACCACGTGCTCATTCATAAACAAGCATAAAAAACATCAGTTGCACTACGTACTCTATCCAGAACAAGCAGTTGGGGCATAAAATAACATCAGTTGCACCACGACCTCATTCATAAACAAGCATAAAAACCATCAGTTGCACCACGTACTCTATCCAGAACAAGCAGTTGGGGCATAAAAAAACATCAGTTGCACCACGTGCTCATTCAAAAACATGCAGTTGGGGCATAAAAACATCAGTTGCACCACGTGCTCTTTCAAAAACATGCAGTTGGGGCATAAATAATATCAGTTGCACCACGTGTTTATTTATAAACATGCAGTTGGGGCATAAATAACATCTGTTGCACCACGTGCTCATTCATAAACAAGCATAGAAAACATCAGTTGCACCACGTACCCTATCCAAACAAGCAGTTGGGGCATAACATAACATCAGTTGCATCACGTCCTCATTCAAAAACATGCAGTTGGGGCATAAATAACATCAGTTGCACCACGTGCTCATTCATAAACAAGCATAAAAAACATTAGTTGCACCACGTGCTCATTCACAAACAAGCATAAAAAACATCAGTTGCACCACGTACTCTATCCAGAACAAGCAGTTGGGGCATAAATAACATCAATTGCACCACGTGCTCATTCATAAACAAGCATAAAAACATCAGTTGCACCACGTGCTCATTCATAAACAAGCATAAAAACATCATTTGCACCACGTGCTCATTCAATAACATGCAGTTGGGCCATAAATAACACCAATTGCACCACGTGCTCATTCATAAAAAAGCATAAAAAACATTAGATGCACCACGTGCTCATTCATAAACAAGCATAAAAAACATCAATTGCACCACGTGCTCATTCATAAACAAGCATAAAAACATCAGTAGTACCACGTGCTCATTCATAAACAAGCATAAAAATCATCAGTTGCACCACGTGCTCATTCAAAAACATGCAGTTGGGGCATAAATAACATCAATTGCACCACGTGCTCATTCATAAAAAAGCATAAAAAACATCAGTTTCACCACGTGCTCATTCATAAACAAGCATAAAAGACATCACTTGCACCACGTACTCTATCCAGAACAAGCAGTTGGGGCATAAAAAAACATCAGTTGCACCACGTACTCATTCATAAACAAGCATTAAAAAAACATCAGTTGCACCACGTGCTCAAACAAGAACAAGCATAAAAAACATCAGTTGAACCACGTACTCTAACCAGAACAAGCTGTTGGGGCATAAGAAAACATCAGTCACACCACGTACTCATTCAAATACATGCAGTTGTGGCATATATAACATCAGTTGCACCACGTGCTCATTCATAAACAAGCATAATAACATCAGTTGCACCACGTGCTCATTTATAAAAAAGCATAAAAAACATCAGTTGCACCACGTGCTCATTCATAAACAAGCATAAAAAACATCAGTTGCACCACGTTCTCTATCAAGAACAAGCGGTTGGGGCATAAAAAACATCAGTTGCACCACGTGCTCATGTAATAACATGCAGTTGGGACATAAATAACATCAATTGCACCACGTGCTCATTCATAAACAAGCATAAAAAACATCAGTTGCACCACGTGCTCATTCATTAACATGCATAAAAAGCATCAGTTGCACCACTTACTCTATACAGAACAAGCAGTTGGGGTATAAAAACATCAGTTGCACCACCTGCTCATTCAAAAACATGCAGTTGTGGCATAAATAACAACAGTTGCACCACGTGCTAATTCATAAACAAGCATAAAAAACATCATTTGTAACACGTGCTCATTCATAAACAAGCATAAAAACTTCAGTTGCACCACGTGCTCATTCATAAACAAGCATAAAAAAACATCAGTTGCACCACGTACTCTATCCAGAACAAGCAGTTGGGGCATAAATAACATCAGTTGCACCACGTGCTCATTCAAAAACATGCAGTTGGGGCATAAATAACATCAGTTGCACCACGTGCTCATTCATAAACAAGCATAAAAAACATCAGTTGCACCACGTGCTCATTCATAAACAAGCATAAAAAACATCAGTTGCACCACGTGCTCATTCAAAACATGCAGTTGGGGCATAAATAACATCAATTGCACCACGTGCTCATTCATAAACAAGCAGTTGGGCATAAAAACATCAGTTGCACCACGTGCTCATTCATAAACAAGCATAAAAAACATCAGTTGCACCACGTGCTCATTCAAAAACATGCAGTTGGGGCATAAAAAACATCAGTTGCACCACGTGCTCATTCAAAAACATGCAGTTGGGGCATAAATAACATCAGTTGCACCACGTGCTCATTCATAAACAAGCATAAAAAACATCAGTTGCACCACGTGCTCATTCAAAAACAAGCATAAAAACATCAGTTGCACCACGTGCTCATTCAAAAACATGCAGTTGGGGCATAAATAACATCAATTGCACCACGTGCTCATTCATAAACAAGCATAAAAAACATCAGTTGCACCACGTACTCTATCCAGAACAAGCAGTTGAGGCATAAATAACATCAATTGCACCACGTGCTCATTCAAAAACATGCAGTTGGGGCATAAATAACATCAGTTGCACTACGTGCTCATTCATAGACTAGCATAAAAAACATCAATTGCATTACGTGCTCATTTATAAACAAGCATAAAAAACATCAGTTGCACCACGTGCTCATTCATAAACATGCATAAAAAAACATCAGTTGCACCACGTACTCTATCCAGAACAAGCAGTTGGGGCATAAAAAACATCAGTTACAAAACGTGCTCATTCAAAACATGCAGTTGCTGCATAAATAGCATCAATTGCACCACGTGCTCATTCATAAACAAGCATAAACACATCAGTTGCACCACGTGCTCATTCATAAACAAGCATAAAATACATCAATTGCACCACGTGCTCATTCATAAACAAGCATTAAAAAAACATCAGTTGCACACGTGCTCATTCAAAAACATGCAGTTGGGGCATAAATAACATCAGTTGCACCACGTGCTCATTCATAAACAAGCATAAAAAACATCAGTTGCACCACGTACTCTATCCAGAACAAGCAGTTGGGGCATAAATAACATCAGTTGCACCACGTGCTCATTCAAAAACATGCAGTTGTGGCATAAATAAATTCAGTTGCACCACGTGCTCATTCATAAACAGGCATAAAAAACATCATTTTCAACATGTGCTCATTCATAAACAAGCATAAAAAACTTCAGTTGCACCACGTGCTCATTCATAAACAAGTATAAAAAAACATCAGTTGCACCACGTACTCTATCCAGAACAAGCAGTTGGGGCATAAAAAACATCAGTTGCACCACGTGTTCATTCAACAACATGCAGTTGGGGCATAAATAACGTAAGTTGCACCACGTGCTCATTCATAAACAAGCATAAAATACATCAATTGCACCACGTGCTCATTCATAAACAAGCATTAAAAAACATCATTTGCACCACGTGTTCATTCACAAGCATGCATTTGGGGCATAAATAACATCAATTGCACCAGGTGCTCATTCATAAACAAGCATAATAAACATCACTTGCACCACGTGCTCATTCATAAACAAGCATAAAAAAACATCAGTTGCACCACGTGCTCATTCAAAAACATGCAGTTGGGGCATAAAAAACATCAGTTGCACCACGTGCTCATTCAAAAACATGCAGTTGGGGCATAAATAACATCAGTTGCACCACGTGCTCATTCATAAACAAGCATAAAAAACATCAGTTGCACCACATGCTCATTCATAACATGCATAAAAAACATCAGTTGCACCACGTACTCTATCCAGAACAAGCAGTGGGGAAAAAAACATCAGTTGCAAACGTGCTCATTCAAAAACATGCAGTTGGTGCATAAATAACATCAATTGCACCACGTGCTTATTCATAAACAAGCATAAAACACATCAGTTGCACCACGTGCTCATTCATAAACAAGCATAAAAAACATCAGTTGCACCACGTGCTCATTCAAAAACATGCAGGTTGGGCATAAATAACATCAGTTGCACCACGTGCTCATTCATAAACACATGCATAAACAACATCAGTTGCACCACGTGCTCATTCATAAACAAGCATAAAAAACATTAGTTGCACCACGTACTCTATCCAGAACAAGCATTTGGGGCATATAAAACATCAGTTGCACCACGTGCTCATTCAAAAACATGCATAAAATACATCAATTGCACCACGTGCTCATTCATAAACAAGCATTAAAAACAAACATCAGTTGCACCACGTGCTCTTTCAAAAACATGCAGTTGGGGCATAAATAATATCAGTTGCACCACGTGTTTATTTATAAACATGCAGTTGGGGCATAAATAACATCAATTGCACCACGTGCTCATTCAAAAACATGTAGTTGGGACATAAACAGCATCAATTGCACCACGTGCTCATTCATAAACAAGCATAAAAAACATCAATTGCACCACGTGCTCATTCATAAACAAGCATAAAAAACATCAGTTGCACCACGTGCTCATTCACAAACAAGCAGTTGGGGCATAAATAACATCAGTTGCACCACGTGCTCATTCATAAACAAGCATAAAAACATCAGTTGCACCACGTACTCATTCAAAACAGGCATAAAAAACATCAGTTGCACCACGTGCTCATTCAAAAACATGCAGTTGGGGCATAAATAACATCAGTTGCACCACGTGCTCATTCATAAACAAGCATAAAAAACATCAGTTGCACCACGTACTCATTCAAAAACAAGCATAAAAAACATCAGTTGCACCACGTGCTCATTCACAAACAAGCAGTTGGGGCATAAATAACATCAGTTGCACCACGTGCTCATTCATAAACAAGCATAAAAACATCAGTTGCACCACGTACTCATTCAAAAACAAGCAGTTGGGGCATAAAAACATCAGTTGCACCACGTGCTCATTCAAAAACATGCAGTTGGGGCATAAAAAACATCAGTTGCACCACGTGCTCTTTCAAACAACATGCAGTTGGGGCATAAATAATATCAGTTGCACCACGTGTTTATTTATAAACATGCAGTTGGGGCATAAAATACATCAGTTGCACCACGTGCTCATTCATAAACAAGCATAAAAAACATCAGTTGCACCACGTACTCTATCCAGAACAAGCAGTTGGGGCATAACTAACATCAGTTGCACCACGTGCTCATTCAAAAACATGCAGTTGGGGCATAAATAACATCAGTTGCACCACGTGCTTCATTCATAAACAAGCATAAAAAACATTAGTTTGCACCACGTGCTCATTCACAAACAAGCATAAAAAACATCAGTTGCACCACGTACTCTATCCAGAACAAGCAGTTGGGGCATAAATAACATCAATTGCACCACGTGCTCATTCATAAACAAGCATAAAAACATCAGTTGCACCACGTGCTCATTCATAAACAAGCATAAAAACATCATTTGCACCACGTGCTCATTCATAACATGCAGTTGGGCCATAAATAACACCAATTGCACCACGTGCTCATTCATAAAAAAGCATAAAAAACATTAGATGCACCACGTGCTCATTCATAAACAAGCATAAAAAACATCAATTGCACCACGTGCTCATTCATAAACAAGCATAAAAAACATCAGTAGTACCACGTGCTCATACATAAACAAGCATAAAAATCATCAGTTGCACCACGTGCTCATTCAAAAACATGCAGTTGGGGCATAAATAACATCATTTGCACCACGTGCTCATTCATAAAAAAGCATAAAAAACATCAGTTTCACCACGTGCTCATTCATAAACAAGCATAAAAAACATCAGTTGCACCACGTACTCTATCCAGAACAAGCAGTTGGGGCATAAAAAACATCAGTTGCACCACGTGCTCATTCATAAACAAGCATAAAAAACATCAGTTGCACCACGTGCTCAAACAAGAACAAGCATAAAAAACATCAGTTGAACCACGTACTCTAATCATAAACAAGCATAAAAACATCAGTTGCACCACGTGCTCATTCATAAACAATGCAGTTGGGGCATAAATAACATCAGTTGCACCACGTGCTCATTCATAAACAAGCATAAAAACATCAGTTGCACCACGTGCTCATTCAAAACATGCAGTTGGGGCATAAAAAACATCAGTTGCACCACGTGCTCATTCATAAACAAGCATAAAAAACATCAGTTGCACCACGTGCTCATTCATAAACAAGCATAAAAACATCAGTTGCACCACGTGCTCTATTCAAACAATGCAGTTGGGGCATAAATAACATCAGTTGCACCACGTGCTCATTCAAAACATGCAGTTGGGGCATAAATAACATCAATTGCACCACGTGCTCATTCATAAACAAGCATAAAAAACATCAGTTGCACCACGTACTCTATCCAGAACAAGCAGTTGGGGCATAAATAACATCAATTGCACCACGTGCTCATTCAAACACATGCAGTTTGGGCATAAATAACATCAGTTGCACTACTTTGCTCATTCATAAACAAGCGTAACATAATATCAGTGGCACCACGTGCTCATTCATAAACAAGCATTAAAAAAAATCAGTTGCACCACGTGCTCATTCAAAAACATGCAGTTGGGGCATAAATAACATCAATTGCACCACGTGCTCATTCATAAACAAGCATAAAAAACATCAGTTGCACCACGTGCTCATTCATTAACAATGCATAAAAAGCATCAGTTGCACCACGTACTCTATCCAGAACAAGCAGTTGGGGCATAAAAAACATCAGTTGCAAACGTGCTCATTCAAAACATGCAGTTGCTGCATAAATAACATCAATTGCACCACGTGCTCATTCATAAACAAGCATAAAACACATCAGTTGCACCACGTGCTCATTCATAAACAAGCATAAAAAACATCAGTTGCACCACGTGCTCATTCAAAAACATGCAGTTGGGGCATAAATAACATCAGTTGCACCACTTGCTCATTCATAAACAAGCGTAAAAATAATCAGTTGCACCACGTGCTCATTCATAAACAAGCATAAAAAACATCAGTTGCACCACGTGCTCATTCAAAAACATGCAGTTGGGGCATAAATAACATCAGTTGCACCACGTGCTCATTCATAAACAAGCATAAAAACATCAGTTGCACCACGTAGCTCATTCAAAACAAGCATAAAAAACATCAGTTGCACCACGTATCATTCACAAGAAAACATGCAGTTGGGGCATAAATAACATCAATTGCACCACGTGCTCATTCATAAACAAGCAAGTTGGGCATAAAAAACATCAGTTGCACACACGTGACTCATTCATAAAACAAGCATAAAAACATCAGTTTGCACCACGTGCTCATTCAAAAACAAGCATATAAAAATACAATCAGTTGCACCACGTGCTCATTCAAAAACAAGCAGTTGGGGCATAAAAAACATCTAGTTGCACCACGTGATTCATTCATAAACAAGCATAAAAAAACATCAGTTGTCACCACCGTACTCATTCATAAACAAGCATAAAAACACATCAGTTGCACCACGTGCTCATTCATAAACAAGCATAAAAAACATCAGTTGCACCACGTGCTCATTCAAAAACATGCAGTTGGGGCATAAATAACATAAGTTGCACCACGTGCTCATTCATAAACAAGCATAAATTACATCAATTGCACCACGTGCTCATTCATAAACAAGCATAAAAAAACATCAGTTGCACCACGTGTTCATACAAAAACATGCAGTTGGGGCATAAATAACATCAATTGCACCACATGCTCATTCATAAACAAGCATAAAAAACATCAGTTGCACCACGTGATCATTCATAAACAAGCATAAAAAACATCAGTTGCACCACGTGCTCATTCAAAACTTGCAGTTGGGGCATAAATAACATCAGTTGCACCACGTGCTCATTCAAAAACATGCAATTGGGGCATAAATAACATCAGTTGCACCACGTCCTCATTCATAAACAAGCATAAACAACATCAGTTGCACCACGTGCTCATTCAAAAACAAGCATAAAAACATCAAGTTGCACCACCGTACTCATTCAAAAAGCAAGCAGTTGGGGCATAAATAACATCAGTTGCACCACGTGGTCATTCATAAACAAGCATAAAAACATCAGTTGCACCACGTACTCATTCATAAACAAGCATAAAAACATCAATTGCACCACGTGCTCATTCAAAAACAAGCATAAAAACATCAGTTGCACCACGTGCTCATTCAAAAACTGCATTGGGCTAAAAACATCAGTTGCACCACGTGCTCATTCATAACAAGCATAAAAACTCATTGCACCACGTGCTCATTCAAAACAAGCAGTTAGAAAACATCAGTTGCACCACGTGCTCATTCAAAACAAGCATAAAAAACATCAGTTGCACCACGTACTCATTCCAAAACAAGCAGTTGGGGCAAAAAACATCATTGCACACGTGCTCATTCAAAACATGCAGTTGGGCATAAATAACATCAGTTGCACCACGTGCTCATTCATAAACAAGCATAAAAAACATCAGTTGCACCACGTGCTCATTCATAAACAAGCATAAAAAACATCAGTTGCACCACGTGCTTCATTCAAAAACATGCAGTTGGGGCATAAAAACATCAGTTGCACCACGTGCTCATTCATAAACAAGCATAAAAACATCAGTTGCACCACGTACTCATTCATAAACAAGCATAAAAAACATCAGTTGCACCACGTGCTCATTCACAAACAAGCAGTTGGGGCATAAATAACATCAGTTGCACCACGTGCTCATTCATAAACAAGCATAAAAAACATCAGTTGCACCACGTGCTCATTCAAAAACATGCAGTTGGGGCATAAATAAACATCAGTTGCACCACGTGCTCATTCATAAACAAGCATAAAAAACATCAGTTGCACCACGTACTCTATTCAGAACAAGCAGTTGGGGCATAAATAACATCAGTTGCACCACGTGCTCATTCAAAACAAGCAAGTTGGGCATAAATAACATCAGTTGCACCACGTGCTCATTCATAAACAAGCATAAAAAACATCAATTGCACCACGTTACTCATTCATAAACAAGCATAAAAAACATCAGTTGCACCACGTGCTCATTCACAAACAATGCAGTTGGGGCATAACATAACATCAGTTGCACCACTTGCTCATTCATAAACATAGCAGTTGGGGCATAAAAAACATCAAGTTGCAATACGTGCTCATTAATAAGACAGCAGTTGCGGGCTAAAAAACATCAGTTGCACTACGTGCTCATTCATAAAACAGCATAAAAAACATCAGTTGCACCACGTGCTCATTCAAAAACAATGCAGTTGGAGGCATAAATAACATCAATTGCACCACGTGCTCATTCATAAACAACCATAAAAAACTTCATTTGCACCACGTGCTCATTCAAAAACAAGCATTTAAAACATCAGTTGCACCACGTACTCTATGCAGAACAAGCAGTTGTGGCATAAAATACATCAGTTGCACCACGTGCTCATTCAAAAACATGCAGTTGAGGCATAAATACCATCACTTGCACCACGTGCTCATTCAAAAACATGCATAAATCAACATCAGTTGCACC
This sequence comes from Cepaea nemoralis, assembly GCA_014155875.1. Lineage (NCBI taxonomy): Eukaryota > Metazoa > Mollusca > Gastropoda > Stylommatophora > Helicidae > Cepaea > Cepaea nemoralis. Next base: position 139,343 of record JACEFZ010011398.1, read on the forward strand.
ACGTGCTCATTCAATAACATGCAGTTGGGGCATAAATAACATCAGTTGCACCACGTGCTCATTCATAAACAAGCATAAAAAACATCAGTTGCACCACGTTCTCATTCAAAAACATGCAGTTTGGGCATAAATAACATCAGTTGCACAACGTGCTCATTCATAAACAAGCATAAAAAACATCAGTTGCACCATGTGCTTATTCAAAAACATGCAGTTGGGGCATAAATAACATCAGTTGCACCACGTGCTCATTCATAAACAAGCATAAAAAAACATCAGTTGCACCACGTACTCTATCCAGAACAAGCAGTTGGGGCATAAAAAACATCAGTTGCACCACGTGCTCATTCAACAACATGCAGTTTGGGCATAAATACCATCAGTTGCACCACGTGCTCATTCATAAACAAGCATAAAAAACATCAGTTGCACCACGTGCTCATTCAAAAACATGCAGTTGGGGTATAAATAACATCAGTTGCACCACGTGCTCATTCATAAACAAGCATAAAAAACATCAATTGCATTACGTGCTCATTCATAAACAAGCATAAAAAACATCAGTTGCACCACGTGCTCATTCAAAAACATGCAGTTGGGGCATAAATAACATCAATTGCACCACGTGCTCATTCATAAACAAGCATAAAAAAACATCAGTTGCACCACGTACTCATTCAAAAACAAGCAAAAAAAAACATCAGTGGCACCACGTACTCTATCCAGAACAAGCAGTTGGGGCATAAAAAAACATCAGTTGCACCACGTGCTCATTCAAAAACATGCAGTTGGGGCATAAATAACATCAGTTGCACCACGTGCTCATTCAAAAACATGCATAAAAAACATCAGTTGCACCACGTGCTCATTCAAAAACATGCAGTTGGTGAATGATATAATGTATGAAAGAGAGTGATAGAAGGGCAGAATGTTAGACGGGCCTGCGTGCCCAATTCTTAACCCTTTGAAAATAAAGTTTGTTCGTTCGTTCGTTCGTTCGTTCGTTCAGTTGCACCACGTGCTCATTCAAAAACATGCAGTTTGGGCATAAATAACATCAGTTGCACCACGTGCTCATTCATAACCAAGCATAAAAAACATCAGTTGCACCACGTACTCTATCTAGACCAAGCAGTTTGGGCATAAAAAACATCACTTGCACCACGTGCTCATTCAAAAACATGCAGTTGGGCATAAATAACATCAGTTGCACCACGTGCTCATTCAAAAACATGCATAAAAAACATCAGTTGCACCACGTGCTCATTCAAAAACATGCAGTTGGTGAATGATATAATGTATGAAAGAGAGTGATAGAAGGGCAGAATGTTAGACGGGCCTGCGTGCCCAATTCTTAACCCTTTGAAAATAAAGTTTGTTCGTTCGTTCGTTCGTTCGTTCGTTCAGTTGCAGCACGTGCTCATTCAAAAACATGCAGTTTGGGCATAAATAACATCAGTTGCACCACGTGCTCATTCATAACCAAGCATAAAAAACATCAGTTGCACCACGTACTCTATCTAGACCAAGCAGTTGGGGCATAAAAAACATCAGTTGCACCACGTGCTCATTCAAAAACATGCAGTTGGGGCATAAATAACATCAGTTGCACCACGTTCTCATTCATAAACAAGCATAAAAAAACATCAGTTGCACCACGTGCTCATTCATAATCAAGCATAAAAAACATCAGTTGCACCACGTACTCTATCCAGAACAAGCAGTTGGGGCATTTAAAAAAACATCAGTTGCTCCACGTGCTCATTCAAAAACATGCAGTTGGGGCATAAATAACATAAATTGCACCACGTGCTCATTCATAAACAAGCATAAAAAACATCAGTTGCACCACGTACTCTATCCAGAACAAGCAGTTGGGGCATAAAAAACATCAATTGCACCACGTGCTCATTCAAAAACATGCAGTTGTGGCATAAATAACATCAGTTGCACCACGTGCTCATTAAACATGCAGTTGGGCATACATAACATCAGTTGCACCACGTGCTCATTCATAAACAAGCATAAATAACATCAGTTGCACCACGTGTTCATTCAAAAACATGCATAAAAAACATCAGTTGCACCACGTGCTCATTCAAAATCATGCAGTTGGGGCATAAATAACATCAATTGCACCACGTGCTCATTCATAAACATGCATAAAAAATATCAGTTGCACCACGTGCTCATTCATAAACAAGCATATAACACATCAGTTGCACCACGTACTCTATCCAGAACAAGCAGTTGGGGCATAAAAAACATCAGTTGCACCACGTGCTCATTCAAAAACATGCAGTTGTGGCATAAATAACATCAGTTGCACCACGTGCTCATTCATAAACAAGCATACAAAACATCATTTGCAACACGTGCTCATTCATAAACAAGCATAAAAAACTTCAGTTGCACCACGTGCTCATTCATAAACAAGCATAAAAAACATCAGTTGCACCACGTACTCTATCCAGAACAAGCAGTTGGGGCATAAATAACATCAGTTGCACCACGTGCTCATTCAAAAACATGCAGTTGGGGCATAAATAACATCAGTTGCACCACGTGCTCATTCATAAACAAGCATAAAATACATCAATTGCACCACGTGCTCATTCATAAACAAGCATAAAATACATCAGTTGCACCACGTGCTCATTCAAAAACATGCAGTTGGGGCATAAAAAACATCAGTTTCACCACGTGCTCATTCAAAAACATGCAGTTGGGGCATAAATAACCGGGATGATTTCCCAGATGAAGGGGACAGCCAGTCAGTTGTTGACATTAAGTCGGAAACGGAGAGAGAAAAATAGCTTCTAGACGTCTAGTGTCTTAGACAGACTTGTGACGTCATTCAGACACCGTATTAAAACACTTGGGATAAACAACTTTGGGGGAGTTGACCAAAGGTTTTGAAACAACAAGGACGTGTGTGAGATTCCGACTTTGATTCTGGAGAGGGTTTACAGTGTCTTTTGTCGATTTACATTGGCGGACATGTTTCCTTCGTGTGATTTAGTAGTCTCCATTTTCAAACCGGAATAAATATATGGTATTTAATTTAATAGACCTAAATTAGATTATTCTTAGGAAGCGAGTGTAATATAGGAGCGTCAGCAACAGTAGCCTATCGCGTAGCGTAAACTAGCTGGTGTGAGATATCATTTAACTCAGTGAGTTAAGGACAATGTAGTGGGATAATAGTTTAGGGAGATTGAGGATGGTTGGGGGGATGGAGGAAATGTCAAATGGTAGGATCTTCCAGTAGGGTGTCTACTGGGTTTCTGCACTTTTCCTTTAGTCTTTTCCTTGTCTTACCATGACTCAGACCGAATGTGATGAGCTCCTCTGCATTTATGACAGAGTTTGGTTCTCTGTTATATATCTGAGTGCTGCCGTCGGCCTACACTCACCTAATAAAGGTCGGAATCGGGTTGCTCTCACCAGGTGTGTTCTCTCTTCAACAGGATTCCACTAGATGTTACCACCGAAGTAGAAGAAAGTCATGGCTCGAGCATTGAAGGCAGAGTTTACTAAGAGGCTTTTGCACTGGGCCCATAACCCAGAGGGTCTGCAGGAACCTGGCCTCTTGCTGAGCAGGAAACGATGATTATATAAGTGTGTTTCCTGAAGTGATAGTTTACATCACAGTAAAATCAAGACACTGACAATAACACCTGTACCAGGAACACTAGTAGATATAGATACCTGGAAGATTAACATGTTGTGTTACAATTGGTGAATTCCCATCATTGCCAATTAACAATGTGTGTTACAATTGGGTAATTCCTATGAACAGATAAATACTACCATTTAGTTTTCCAAAGTGACAGTAACAGTATTTTTAGGATTCTCTGATCACAGAACTTTTATGAACAGAGTAGTTACACTGTGTGTGTTAGATTGATGATCAATATTGGACTGTTTCCACTACTGATGACCAAGCATCTGGATTGTCCAAGAGCTATCGGAGGAAGTAGACACTTGGCCTGAGAGACACATCATTTGGGTGAGGTCTTCTGTCCTATATATGGTGCTGTTGTGTGGCCAGTACAATGATGAAACAGACTTTGCTCCTGAGCTATTCGGTCTGATTCTACATACACACTAGATTATACGACAGACATTCTACACATACACTTTGCACATACATGACACTTTTCTCTATTAAAATGATTTGTTGTTTTGTTAGAGCCAGTGTTGTGTAGTGTGTTTTGGAAAAGAATGAGAGGGGGCTTGGTTCAGTAGTAAAAGAGAGAGAGAGAGAGAGAGAGAGAGAGAGAGAGAGAGAGAGAGAGAGAGAGAGAGAGAGAGAGAGAGAGAGAGAGAGAGAGAGAGAGATCCAGAGACTGACAGGGTGTTGTGGACAGAAATCAAGAGGATCCTTAAGATAGTGATATGGGGTTAAAAGAATGTTGATGTTGATTCCCCTCACCCCAGGGACGACATATATAAATTACGAAAGAGACACAGAAATTCACTAGGGCATGTTTCCTTAATGACTCATTGAGCATGCTGTAGCGAAACGCCAGTGGCCCATGTCCTTATGCATTCTTTTATTTTGGGTAAACAAGGGGAAACGGCTTTCGGAAGCTCTCCGTTCTCTTGTTCGCTCAATCTCCATGAAAGATAGTTCTTTGGGGTTACCTTCATAACACAATCTTTACATGGAGCGAGTAGATATGGGTCTTTTCTTTCGGGTAGACCCGATGGAGCGCCTTGCGCCAAATGCGCACTGGTGCGGCTTCTGGTAGGATTGATGTCCGTTTCTACTGATGGCTGACGACTGCCGAATGTCAAGAGTTCAAGTTAAAGATTGAGACATTTAAAAGGTCTACTACTGGTGGAAGGAAAAGGTAAACTTGGGTTTTCTTTGGTCCAGGCAAAACTTGGCCTATAAATATCTATTGTCTTAACGACTGAGAGGATATGGCGAAACAGCAGTCTTGCCATGTTGGGAGGGGGTGACCGTTAGCCGATCTGGCTACGCGTCTTAATCTTGGCATGGCAAGGGAACAAAGCTGAAGAAGAAATATTTCCCAAATGATATCGCTTGTTCTTGACAGCCGATAGAAGAGTGCTATCTTTCCTCCTACGGCTTACCGTTACTTAGTAGCATCTCTCTTTTAAATATAAGCACATTAGATAGCTACGGTGTGCTCCTTGGGAATGGGGTCCACCAATCTATGATCTATCTTCTTGAGCCGGAAGAGGCTATCCACAGGGCTATCTCTTTCGTCTTTTACTCGATAGGATGATGTCGGGAAGATAATGGGCTTCTCTATCTCACTGAGAGAACCTGAACTCATCTACACCTATGGCTTGTGCAGGGCACTGCCGGTACATTGGCGCTACAGCTCAGTCGAGAGCGGCGGCCGGAGGGGGTGGTATCTTCTTTCTTATTCTTGCTGGCAATAGGGAACGAAACTTCTTTACATACATAAATGTACCCACACCACACCACAAGATCTTGGTTGTGAGAAAGGCAGGGTTTGCAAGTGAGAGGAAAGCATGGAAATGAATGTGCCCAATAATAATAAAGGCTTGGTATGAGAGTGGAAAGTGTGTCTTGTAAACAAAACGTTCCTAGGGTGGACAACCTGACATCCACCAGCTGGAGGTCTACTCAAGCCCGGACGTAGCCAATCCAGGGGCTACCTGACATGTCCGACGCATTCAAGCAATGGTGTTGGTAAGCCGAAATGCATAACTAATATGTGGTGCTTGAGTCAGCTTGATCCCTCACTCGAATGTTTGTCCTTTCCAGGGTCCTTCTTTTGAAAGTATGAACAGAGCTGAAGGTCTTGACAGGGCTCTACGCAGAAAGTCTGTTTATGACTATGCCATGGCAAGGTTTGGGCCATGCATGCTTTAAGAATATGATCTCTACGAGATAGAGCCACTGCTGACCTTGAAAGAATGACCATCAGCTGTACTGACACATCACCAGTCATCTCGATACGATTGGATTGAGTCCTTTTGTATTATTGGCTGGACCCCGCCAATCACTCAGACACACCCATTATTATATGAGAACTATTCTCCAGGACATTATTTCCTACCTGACATTATGACAGGTGATTACAGGGCACTTCCCTAGAACATTTGTTTACTAAAAAGACTGTGGTCCATGGAAACCTGGAAGTTTGGTCTACAGAAGGCTGTTGTACGTACAACCAATTACCTGGAAGGAAGGAGATTCTTGCACACTCGGTGAGCTGTGTTTGGACGGATCGGACAGTGTATGAAGCTGGGTCTGTGAATCTGGCTACCTGAGGCTCTGTGCCTGAACTTTATCTGTGTTGTGTCTGTTTAGAACTTTCTGTGTTGCCTGCCTTGGTGTTTTTCTGTGCTGTCCTGTATTGATTTAATAAATCAAGTTTTAGCTTATTCCAACTAGCACTGTGTTATATATGGATCAGCCAGAAGAACACGACAGGAAATAGGTCCTTAGGTCGAAAGAAAGAGTGACAGTGAGTCCGGGGAAAACGGAGGAGGGTGGGCAGGTAAAGACCTATCCCACCCAGGGCTATAAAGAGAATAATTTTGAAATATTGTGATAGGGCTATTTGGGACCCTCCACATAGCATGTTACAATTTCTGGGGGCACGTCGCGGGATATTTGAAATCCTGGTGGAGTTCTGGCTGATTTAGTGATAGGGGACAGATATCCTTGTCTACTATCAATAGGTTCTGCCTACCGTGCCTGGCTATTGTCTATACTCTTCCTGACACAGACTGACCGACATACGACGTGTTGTGGTCGTGTAAAGTAACTTGTTGTGTACTTGTGAGTGCAATTTAATAGACAATTACCTCTACCCTTACCCTCTGAGTTTAAGATGGCATCAGCTGGGTTTAATGTCGCTGACGTACAGGCTACAGGGCGTGAGATGGGCTATGATGGAGCGGAGTTACAGAAATATGTGCAGGAAGTGGAAAGAGACTTCAGACAGGCTGTGCGCGAAGCCAAGAAAAGGGAGGCTGAGCAGGCGGTCAGAGACCATGAGTTCCGTATGAGGGAGTTGGAGTTAAAAGCTCAAACTGCCAAGGAAACCGAGGGTGCAGTGGGAGGCGCAGTTCTCCCTGACTCAACAACTTCTGGTGGCGGTCCATATCAGGCAATGAAGTTCCCTTTGCTCCCGTTCGATGAACACAAAGAGAAGATCGACCAGTATCTTCAAAAATTCCAGTCGATGGCTTTGGCTATGGGACTGGAACGTGGGAAATGGAACTTGAAAATCTCGCAGGGCCTGAGGGGGACAGCGTACGAGGTCTACTCAAGGTTGCCACCTGGTATGGAGAATGACTATGAGGCTCTGGAAAAAGCATTATTGAAAAGGTTCCAGATGACAGCCCATACATACCGTCAGCAGTTCAGAAAGTCCAAGAGAGAGCCAGGAGAGATGTTCGCAGCCTACAGTGTTCGACTGAAGTCTTACCTTTTGAAGTGGATGTCATTAGCTGGATTTGCTAACGACTATGAAAGTTTGGAAGAATTAGTGGTCGTGGACCAAATGAAGAGGATGATGCCTAAGCCATTGCAAACCTTCTTGCTTGAAAATGGGGCAGAAAGGTTAGACATAGTCAACACATTGGCGGAAAGGTATGTGCTAGCTCATGGGGATAATGGGGAATTGTCACAACCCAATCCCCGACCACCAGACACCTGGTCTGGAAAGAAGAAGAACCATAAAACAGCTCACACCAAGAAGGAGGATCCTTTCGAGAAAGTTCCTATTAAGAAACCCTTTGGTAAGAGTCCACCTGGATCTCCTAAAAGAAAATGGAGTGAAAAGTGGTGCGCCTATTGCAAATCTCCCACACACAATACGGTTGATTGCCGGCGTAAGCAGAAAGACTCTCACTATGCTGCTTGTCTTGTAGAAACCGGGGAAGGGTCTCACAAGGAAGTAGAAGGGGGGGATCTTGGGAACAATGATACAGAAAAACCACCAGTAGTAGAAACGGTACTTGTGAACGGACAACCAGTTGAGTGTCTCTATGACACAGGTCTGCAGTTTGAGGCTGTAATTTCATCACACTTAGTGAGCCCAGAGCAGCTAACCGGGGAATCTATTGAGATTCAAACGGCGACAAAAAGTGCGGTAGCGATGTCTCTTCCAATTGCGAAGGTGGACATCAAATCGAAATATGTTACCGGCACTATACAGGCAGCCGTTCTGCTAGATCCGATCTTCCCAATGATCTTGGGTTGTCGCTACGTCTTTCTAGGGATTCCAACCGAACCCATGTACGTAGGGGCGATGCAAACCAGATCTCAATCGGAGGATGAGCAGACGCCGGCCTTGATCGTGAATCCCTTGCCTGGGGAGTTACGAGCTGCTCAAAGCCAGGATGCTACTTTGCAACCTTGCTTCAATCAGTTGCCCAAAAGTTCTGACCCACCAAGACGGGGTCAGTATTATATGAAGAATCGGTTACTGTACCGGAGAGCCGGAGTGGAGGATCGCCAGCATGGACAGCTGGTAGTTCCTAAGGCTTATCGGGAACAGCTTCTTCATATGGGACACACCATTTCATTCAGTGGACATATGGGTGTCGGGGCAACTCTCCAGCGCATTTCCTGCCATTACTACTGGCCAGGGATGACTGGAGACGTGCGTAGGTACGTCAAGTCGTGCCCAGAGTGCCAGCGTGTGGCACCAAAACACTGGACGGCTCCGGTAGTCCTGGGAGACATGCCCATTATGAACTCTCCTTTCGAGAGAGTTGCCATCGATCTTGTTGGTCCTCTTCCTCGGACTAGGAAGAGGAATAAGTACATTCTCACGATGGTGGATTGCTGTTCCATGTGGGGTGAGGCGATACCTTTGGCCACAATCGACTCTAAGCGAGTGGCTGATGCACTGATGGAGACCTTTACTCGGTTGGGATTTCCCAACCAGATCCTAACGGACAATGGGTCTCAGTTCTGTGGTAAGCTGATGGAAGAAGTCTTTCGTATCTTCCAGACTAACCACATTCACACAAGCCCGTACCACCCTCAGTCTAATGGGCAAGTAGAGAGGTTTAATGGTACCTTGATGACCATGCTTCGGAAGCTGGCTCAAGAGAAACCAGACAGATGGGATGAGTATATCTCAGCCGCCTTGTTCGCCTATCGGGAGGTTCCCCATGGGTCGACCGGGTTGCCACCAGCCACTCTACTATTCGGGAGACCTATTAAGGGTCCCTTAGAAGCCCTATTGAGATGTTGGACAGAGGAAGAAACTTCCGAAGAAGTTGTATCCTCATATAAATACGTCGAAGAGTTAAAGAAGAAACTTCAGACGGGTTGGGCTTTGGCAGCTCAGAATCTGAGGGCGGCCAGAAAGAGACACGCGGCCTACTACAATAGAAGGATGAAAGATAGGTCTCTTAAAGTGGGGGATCGGGTTCTGTTGTTACTTCCAGTAGGTTCCAATAAACTCGAAATTGGTTGGCAGGGACCTTTCCCGGTGGAAAGGGTTGTGTCCCGTACCAATTATGCTATCCGGATCAGGGGGAAATCTAAAATCTTCCACATTAACCTCCTCAAAAAATATGAGGAACGATCCGATGGTACTTCTCTCCCACTCATGACTATGGCGGTCGCGATGGAAACTGAATCGGGCGAAGACGCGGATAGGGGGTATCCTTTACACCCTGGAGAAACCTATAGGGATGTACATATAAATCCTGATCTGTCGGCTGAAGAAACCGATCTGGTCATCCGTTTGTTGGAGTCCCATCAGCAGATTCTTACCGATCGTCCAGGGCGGACAGGGTTGGTCGAGTTTGATATGACTCTGACTACCCAAGACCCCGTTCGCCAAAAAATATATCCAGTGCCCTTTTCGAAAGAGAAGGCCCTGGAAGCCGAAATCCAGAAGCTTCTGGATGATGACATCATAACTCCTTCGACTTCTCCGTATAATGCCGGGGTTGTCTTGTTGAGGAAGCCAAGCGGGGAGCACCGCTTATGTATTGATTACAGGCATTTAAACAGTTGTACAACATTCCAAGTTGAGCCGTTACCAAACACCAATCAACTGTTTGCCAGATTAAATAGAGCCAAGTACTTCTCAAAAATCGATTTAAGTCGGGGATATTATCAGATCCCTGTGAAACCTGAGGTTCGGCCCATGCTCGCTTTCAGTACTCCGAGCGGCCATTACGAATTTAAGGTGATGCCTTTTGGGCTGAGCAATGCGCCCAGTGTGTTCACACGCATGATGAGAAAGTTATTAGACCCTTTAAGGGATTCCTCTGTCGTCTCGTTTATGGATGATATTCTCATCGCGTCTGACAATCTGAAAGATCACCTGAAATCCTTGGGACAGATCTTCAAAAGGTTAAAAGAGGAAGGGTTAACCGCCCGTCCAGCCAAATGCATGATTGGCTATCAATCCTTGGAATTTCTGGGACATACTATTACCCCAGGGGGACTGGTACCGGAAGAAAAGAATATTGAGAAGGTCCGTCTCGCACCCCGTCCTAAATCCAAAAAAGATGTTAGGTCTTTCTTGTCTCTGTGTGGGTTTTACCAGAAATTCATTCCAAAGTTCAACGAAATAGCGGCGCCGTTAACCGAGACTCTGAAGAAAGGATCGCCTGATCTTATAATCTGGACCCCGAGCTGGGAAGAAGCTTATGGGAAGCTGAAACAGGCGTTGGTGGATAGGCCAGTCCTGCAACTCCCAGATTTGGAGAAAACGTTTGTTCTGAGAACCGACGCGAGTAACATAGGGATTGGGGCAACTCTGTTGCAGGAAGGGCGAGATAATCCTTCGGTGCTGTGTCCGGTGGCATATGCCAGTCGAAAACAGTTACCCGCCGAACGGAATTACTCCACCGTCGAACGGGAATGTCTAGCTCTAGTGTGGGCGGTACAGAAATTTCAACCTTATCTGTATGGAGTCCAGTTCAAAGTGCAATCCGACCATCAACCTCTGACGTTCTTGGCAACTTCTAAGAAACTAAACGCGAGGTTAATGAGATGGTCATTGCTCCTACAACCGTATCAGTTCACGGTCGAATACATCCCCGGAAGGGAGAATGTGGGAGCAGATTTCCTATCACGGCATCCTATGGTTGAATGTGAGGGTGGGGTCATTCGAACAGAACCACTGACAGTAGAAAGTTCGTAGGGTTCGACTTTCTTAAGAGGGGGCCTATGTAGCGAAACGCCAGTGGCCCATGTCCTTATGCATTCTTTTATTTTGGGTAAACAAGGGGAAACGGCTTTCGGAAGCTCTCCGTTCTCTTGTTCGCTCAATCTCCATGAAAGATAGTTCTTTGGGGTTACCTTCATAACACAATCTTTACATGGAGCGAGTAGATATGGGTCTTTTCTTTCGGGTAGACCCGATGGAGCGCCTTGCGCCAAATGCGCACTGGTGCGGCTTCTGGTGGATTGATGTCCGTTTCTACTGATGGCTGACGACTGCCGAATGTCAAGAGTTCAAGTTAAAGATTGAGACATTTAAAAGGTCTACTACTGGTGGAAGGAAAAGGTAAACTTGGGTTTTCTTTGGTCCAGGCAAAACTTGGCCTATAAATATCTATTGTCTTAACGACTGAGAGGATATGGCGAAACAGCAGTCTTGCCATGTTGGGAGGGGGTGACCGTTAGCCGATCTGGCTACGCGTCTTAATCTTGGCATGGCAAGGGAACAAAGCTGAAGAAGAAATATTTCCCAAATGATATCGCTTGTTCTTGACAGCCGATAGAAGAGTGCTATCTTTCCTCCTACGGCTTACCGTTACTTAGTAGCATCTCTCTTTTAAATATAAGCACATTAGATAGCTACGGTGTGCTCCTTGGGAATGGGGTCCACCAATCTATGATCTATCTTCTTGAGCCGGAAGAGGCTATCCACGGTGCTATCTCTTTCGTCTTTTACTCGATAGGATGATGTCGGGAAGATAATGGGCTTCTCTATCTCACTGAGAGAACCTGAACTCATCTACACTTATGGCTTGTGCAGGGCACTGCCGGTACATTGGCGCTACAGCTCAGTCGAGAGCGGCGGCCGGAGGGGGTGGTATCTTCTTTCTTATTCTTGCTGGCAATAGGGAACGAAACTTCTTTACATACATAAATGTACCCACACCACACCACAAGATCTTGGTTGTGAGAAAGGCAGGGTTTGCAAGTGAGAGGAAAGCATGGAAATGAATGTGCCCAATAATAATAAAGGCTTGGTATGAGAGTGGAAAGTGTGTCTTGTAAACAAAACGTCCCTAGGGTGGACAACCTGACATCCACCAGCTGGAGGTCTACTCAAGCCCGGACGTAGCCAATCCAGGGGCTACCTGACATGTCCGACGCATTCAAGCAATGGTGTTGGTAAGCCGAAATGCATAACTAATATGTGGTGCTTGAGTCAGCTTGATCCCTCACTCGAATGTTTGTCCTTTCCAGGGTCCTTCTTTTGAAAGTATGAACAGAGCTGAAGGTCTTGACAGGGCTCTACGCAGAAAGTCTGTTTATGACTATGCCATGGCAAGGTTTGGGCCATGCATGCTTTAAGAATATGATCTCTACGAGATAGAGCCACTGCTGACCTTGAAAGAATGACCATCAGCTGTACTGACACATCACCAGTCATCTCGATACGATTGGATTGAGTCCTTTTGTATTATTGGCTGGACCCCGCCAATCACTCAGACACACCCATTATTATATGAGAACTATTCTCCAGGACATTATTTCCTACCTGACATTATGACAGGTGATTACAGGGCACTTCCCTAGAACATTTGCTTACTAAAAAGACTGTGGTCCATGGAAACCTGGAAGTTTGGTCTACAGAAGGCTGTTGTACGTACAACCAATTACCTGGAAGGAAGGAGATTCTTGCACACTCGGTGAGCTGTGTTTGGACGGATCGGACAGTGTATGAAGCTGGGTCTGTGAATCTGGCTACCTGAGGCTCTGTGCCTGAACTTTATCTGTGTTGTGTCTGTTTAGAACTTTCTGTGTTGCCTGCCTTGGTGTTTTTCTGTGCTGTCCTGTATTGATTTAATAAATCAAGTTTTAGCTTATTCCAACTAGCACTGTGTTATATATGGATCAGCCAGAAGAACACGACAGGAAATAGGTCCTTAGGTCGAAAGAAAGAGTGACAGTGAGTCCGGGGAAAACGGAGGAGGGTGGGCAGGTAAAGACCTATCCCAGCCCAGGGCTATAAAGAGAATAATTTTGAAATATTGTGATAGGGCTATTTGGGACCCTCCACGTAGCCTGTTACACATGCTCAAAAAGATAGAGATGGGGTGGGTCCGAAGAGAGTGGCTGCTGTCTTTGGAGCGGTCTCGGCTGGCAAAGATTAGTTTCATTTTTGTGCCAGGGCATGCGAGTTTACGAGGAAATGAGCGAGTTGACAGGCTTGTGGAAGGCGGACGAGCCAGTGGACCAGGCTGACATTCTGAATGCTCTACAAGAAGTAAGTCGTTCGCGAGAACCAAGTGATGACTGTGAATCTACAACCATGGGCAGGATGCGAGAACAGCAAATTAAAAGAGATGTGGCCAAACAAGAACACTACACAGGAAGCCAAAGAAGATTAATAAACCAACACAGAACTGGTGTTGTGAGCCGCTACACGCTGTGGGATTTGCTGAGGAGGGGATCCGAGCACTTATGAACGAATGTTTCTATGTGCAAATCAATTAACACTTTGTGGCTTTCGGTGCTCGGAACGTGAGGTGAACTTTGCCTACATTTAATGACGCCATTTAATGGGAAAGACATTAGACTTATAAAAACCATATATTGGAAACAACAAGCTGCCATAAGGATTGATAATGAAGTGGGACAATATCAACCTATTAAGAGAGGTGTAGGCAGGGATGTGTAATGTCTCCAGATCTTTTTTCCCTATACAGTGAAAATATTTTCAGAAATGTAGAAAATATAAATGGAATCAGCACTGGAGGAAGAAACATCAATAACATTAGATATGCAGATGATACAGTATTGATTGCAGACAATGCACAGGATCTGCAACAATTAGTAGACGCGGTTGTTGTACACAGTGAGCAGCTGGGGTTGGAATTAAATTGTAAGAAGACACAGGTTATGGTCGTCACTAGGAAGAACGAAGTACCACAATGTAATATACAAGTAAATGGGAATATTCTTCAACAAGTGAATCGATACAATTATCTCGGAACAGTCATAACATCTGATGGGAGATGCCTTGAAGAGATTAGAACAAGAATCGCCATGGCGAAAGTAGCCTTTAGCAAGATGAAAAACATTCTGACCAATAAAAAGATGTCAATTGAAACGAGAAAAAGAGTGTTGAGGGGGTACATAGAGCCTGTTCTTTTGTATGGATGTGAAACTTGGACAATGTGCAGTCAAGCTGAAAAAACATTTGATGGCTACAGAAATGTGGTTTCTGAGGAAAATGCAAAGAGTACCATGGACAGATAGAAAAAACCAATGACCAAGTACTACAGGAGACAAATGAAAATCGTAGACTGATTAGAGAAATTAGACGAAGACAGTCAACATTTTTTGGACATGTTATGAGAAGAAATGGATTGGAGAACTTATTGACAACTGGCAAGATCGAGGGGAACAGACCAAGAGGAAGACCGAGAGGAAAATACCTGGATGGCTTGGCCACGTGGCATGGACGAGACAAGAACACTGAGCTGATCCACGACTCTGGTGATCGAGTGAAATGGCGAGTCATGACCGCCCACGCTTTCCGACATGGCACATGATTGATTGATTGATTGAATGACGCCATCATTGTGTGTGATCTCCTATCCAAGATTGGTTTCGTAACTAGGAACGCCATGTTTGAGATCAAGACAAAATGTACCCCTACATGAACTAACAGCCCCAGCGCCATTGGGTCGTGCATGGTTGAAACCAGGATTTGAACCACATTCCTCCATTATGGCTCTAGGCCATCTGACCAACAGTCAGTTGTTCCAGAAGTATCGATTTGCACAGTTGTGTCCGCCATCCGACTTCGACGTTGTTTGTCATGGGAAGCTGGTGAGACACAACTAATAGTTACTAACTAATACTATTACTATTAGTAATAGTAGTATATCGATAGTGGGTTGACAGTCAGTCGTCACAGGGTTAACAGTCAATCGTCACAAGGTTGACAGTCAGTCGTCACAAGGTTGACAGTCATTCGTCACAGGGTTGACAGTCAGTCGTCACAGGGTTGACAGTCAGTCGTCACAGGGTCGACAGTCAGTCGTCACAGGGTTAACAGTCAGTCGTCACAAAGTTGACAGTCAGTCGTCACAAAGTTGACAGTCAGTCGTCACAAGGTTGACAGTCAGTCGTCACAAGGTTGACAGTCAGTCGTCACAAGGTTGACAGTCAGTCGTCACAGGGTTGACAGTCAGTCGTCACAAGGTTGACAGTCAGTCGTCACAAGGTTGACAGTCAGTCGTCACAGGGTTGACAGTCAGTCGTCGCAAGGTTGACAGTCAGTCGTCACAAGGTTGACAGTCAGTCGTCACAGGGTTGACAGTCATTCGTCACAGGGTTGAGGTAATGACTAGGGTAGGAAAACCACTGTCCTTCTGCTCTGTTGGTAGACAGGACATGGGGTGGTGACCAGGCTAGGAGAGACATGGTCCTGCTGGTAGACAGGACATGGGGTGTTGACCAGGCTAGGAGAGACATGGT
>JACEFZ010011398.1:160000-230000 GCA_014155875.1 Cepaea nemoralis
AGCAGAGAGGTGTGACGTCGAGTACAGCAGAGAGTAGTGACGTCGAGTACAGCAGAGAGGTGTGACGTCGAGTACAGCAGAGAGGTGTGACGTCGAGTACAGCAGAGAGGTGTGACGTCGAGTACAGCAGAGAGGTGTGACGTCGAGTACAGCAGAGAGGTGTGACGTCGAGTACAGCAGAGAGGTGTGACGTCGAGTACAGCAGAGAGGTGTGACGTCGAGTACAGCAGAGAGGTGTGACGTCGAGTACAGCAGAGAGGTGTGACGTCGAGTACAGCAGAGAGGTGTGACGTCGAGTACAGCAGAGAGGTGTGACGTCGAGTACAGCAGAGAGGTGTGACGTCGAGTACAGCAGAGAGGTGTGACGTCGAGTACAGCAGAGAGGTGTGACGTCGAGTACAGCAGAGAGGTGTGACGTCGAGTACAGCAGAGAGGTGTGACGTCGAGTACAGCAGAGAGGTGTGACGTCGAGTACAGCAGAGAGGTGTGACGTCGAGTACAGCAGAGAGGTGTGACGTCGAGTACAGCAGAGAGGTGTGACGTCGAGTACAGCAGAGAGGTGTGACGTCGAGTACAGCAGAGAGGTGTGACGTCGAGTACAGCAGAGAGGTGTGACGTCGAGTACAGCAGAGAGGTGTGACGTCGAGTACAGCAGAGAGGTGTGACGTCGAGTACAGCAGAGAGGTGTGACGTCGAGTACAGCAGAGAGGTGTGACGTCGAGTACAGCAGAGAGGTGTGACGTCGAGTACAGCAGAGAGGTGTGACGTCGAGTACAGCAGAGAGGTGTGACGTCGAGTACAGCAGAGAGGTGTGACGTTGAGTACAGCAGAGAGGTGTGACGTCGAGTACAGCAGAGAGGTGTGACGTCGAGTACAGCAGAGAGGTGTGACGTCGAGTACAGCAGAGAGGTGTGACGTCGAGTACAGCAGAGAGGTGTGACGTCGAGTACAGCAGAGAGGTGTGACGTCGAGTACAGCAGAGAGGTGTGACGTCGAGTACAGCAGAGAGGTGTGACGTCGAGTACAGCAGAGAGGTGTGACGTCGAGTACAGCAGAGAGGTGTGACGTCGAGTACAGCAGAGAGGTGTGACGTCGAGTACAGCAGAGAGGTGTGACGTCGAGTACAGCAGAGAGGTGTGACGTCGAGTACAGCAGAGAGGTGTGACGTCGAGTACAGCAGAGAGGTGTGACGTCGAGTACAGCAGAGAGGTGTGACGTCGAGTACAGCAGAGAGGTGTGACGTCGAGTACAGCAGAGAGGTGTGACGTCGAGTACAGCAGAGAGGTGTGACGTCGAGTACAGCAGAGAGGTGTGACGTCGAGTACAGCAGAGAGGTCAACATTATCATAACCTAGCTCGCCGCCCAAAGGCGTGTGAGCGCCAAGTCCGCCATCCCTGTCAGCTGCTGTCATACCGTCATGCTCTGGGCCGAACATCTAAGACATGCTCTTGACCTTCGTCTTTTGAGATGCAAGCCACTCCAGGCCACTCCAGGCGATGCAGGCCACTCCAGTCCACTTCAGGCTATTCCAGACCACTCCAGGCCACTTCAGGCCACTTCAAGCCATTCCAGACCACTCCAGTCAACTCCAGGCGATGCAGGCCACCCCAGGCGATGCATGCCACTCCAGGCGAAGCAGGCTACTTTTTATCTTTAGGTGGATGCTTTGTGAGTCTGTTACAATCGCATGTTGTTCTGTACCGTTCTCCAGCCATGGGAACGCCCGTCTTGTTCTATACCATTCTCCAGCCATGGGAACGCCCGTCTTGTTCTATACCATTCTCCAGCCATGGGAACGCCCGTCTTGTTCTACACCATTCTCCAGCCATGGGAACGCCCGTCTTGTTCTACACCATTCTCCAGCCATGGGAACGCCCGTCTTGTTCTACACCATTCTCCAGCCATGGGAACGCCCGTGTTGTTCTATACCATTCTCCAGCCATGGGAACGCCCGTCTTGTTCTACACCATTCTCCAGCCATGGGAACGCCCGTGTTGTTCTATACCATTCTCCAGCCATGGGAACGCCCGTCTTGTTCTACACCATTCTCCAGCCATGGGAACGCCCGTTTTGTGCTATACCATTCTCCAGCCATGGGAACGCCCATCTTGTTCTATACCGTTCTCCAGCCATGGGAACGCCCGTGTTGTTCTGTACCGTTCTCCAGCCATGAGAACGCCCGCCATTTTAGTCTCTACCTCCATTTGCATGCTGAGAGTCGTGACAGCATCCGCCATTCTCCTTTTTACGCAGACCTTTACAATAAATCCCCCGTCCACTCTGTTTACGTGACACCACAGACCCATCCGTGTATAGTATTACATCACAAACCACCGGATGGCAACGGATGGCATACGTGTGTATTATTACATCACAGACCCATCCGTGTGTATTATTACATCACAGACCCATCCGTGTGTATTATTACATCACAGAGCCATGCGTGTATAGTATCACATCAAGACCCATCCGTGTGTATTATTACATCACAGACCCGTCCGTGTATAGTATCACATCACAGACCCATCCGTGTATAGTATTACATCACAAACCACCGGATGGCAACGGATGGCATACGTGTGTATTATTACATCACAGACCCATCCGTGTGTATTATTACATCACAGACCAATCCGTGTGTATTATTACATCACAGAGCCATGCGTGTATAGTATCACATCACAGACCCATCCGTGTGTATTATTACATCACAGACCCGTCCGTGTATAGTATCACATCACAGACCCATCCGTGTGTATTATTACATCACAGACCCATCCGTGTGTATTATTACATACCAGAGCGACACGTGTATAGTATCACATCAAAGACCCATCCGTGTGTATTATTACATCACAGAGCCATGCGTGTATAGTATCACATCACAGACCCATCTGTGTGTATTATTACATCACAGACCCATACGTGTATAGTATCACATAACAGACCCATCCGTGTGTATTATTACATCACAGACCCATCCGTGTGTATTATTATATTACAGACCCATCCGTGTGTATTATTACATCTGTCAAAGACTTAAGAGGAAGCTCTGAGCTCTGAGAGAGCTACAATAGAGCTTAGTAGGGGACAGGTGACGTATCACAGACCCATACGTGTATAGTATCACATCACAGACCCATCCGTGCGTATTATTACATCACAGACCCATCCGTGTGTATTATTATATTACAGACCCATCCGTGTGTATTATTACATCTGTCAAAGACTTAAGAGGAAGCTCTGAGCTCTGAGAGAGCTACAATAGAGCTTAGTAGGGGACAGGTGACGTATCACAGACCCATACGTGTATAGTATCACATCACAGACCCATCCGTGTGTATTACTACATCACAGACCCATCCGTGTGTATTATTATATTACAGACCCATCCGTGTGTATTATTACATCTGTCAAAGACTTAAGAGGAAGCTCTGAGCTCTGAGAGAGCTACAATAGAGCTTAGTAGGGGACAGGTGACGTAATAGGACAGGAGACCAGACAGGAGAGACACCAACGCTATAAATAGCTATAACAGGACACACTTGTGTCAACAAGGAGGGCAACCAGTGCGGATGAGCTGGTGTTACCCAAGAACCGGGGAAACCCAGTTCACGAGGTAAGGACCAAGTAACTGTGGTCAACACAGCCCAGTGCCCAGCACGTAAACCAACTATCGCACGCTGAGCTGAATTGCTCGTGGCTGAACACGCCACGCTCAGCGAGCTCAGACAGAGACCGGAGACGGCGTAGGAATCAGACGTGTATTCCGCTAGGGATACTTTGTAGTTGTGAAGGACAGTACAATAGTTATAATAGTCTAGCTTAGCTTCAGTGGTTATAATATTTATATCATCCTCTCATTCCATCTTATCGTCATCACATTCTAAGATGTTTAATACCGTTGTGGTATTCCGCTCGTGGAGCTATTGTATGATCTGCTCCGAATAAAAATGTATCCTTTTGCAAACGAGACGAGTTGTCACTTTCGTTTAGTGCAAAAGAAGGGAATCCGTGTATGCCTGTCGCAAGTAGGTTGCTGACAGGCAGGATACCATTTGGTGTCAGAAGTGCTTGAATCACCGCTCATTACCAAGTGGACACCATCTGACACCAGGATACCATTCGGTGTCAGAAGTCCCTGAACCACCGCTCACTACCATTAGGGACCATTTGGGGTCAGAAGCCCCTGAACCACCGCTCACTACCATTAGGCACCATTTTGGCTCACTACTAGTTGGTAGGATACCGTTTGGTATCAGAAACTTCTTGAACTACCGCTCACTACCATTTAGCAATAAGATACCATGTGTTAGGATACCATTGCTGTTTTTGCAACCACCACTCATTACCATTAGCCAAGATACCACGTTATCATTTCTCGTGGGGCTTGAACCACCGCTAAAGTTGTGCCATTTAATTGAACTTAGCAGTGATAAAAATAGCAATGTATTATTTGATTGCAAGTATCATTAGCATACTATTGTGAAAAGTACCATATAATTTACCATTTTCGGAAATTCTACGGAATATCAGTGATATATTATTTATGTAAATTATTTAAATGAAAATGTGTGAAACATAAACTGATTGTGTACGAATTGAAAGGTTAATCATCATGTGTTTGATACTATCAGAATGTCAACATCTATCACAATCACGTTAGTATTTGTGCAAAAACAATTTTTTTTCGCACAACAATAGGAGATTAGAGGTTAAGCTAGAGTCATAGAGCGCAGCCCAGTCAGAGACGATAGAAAGGGAAGACAAGACGACATTGACATTCATTGACGTTCATTCAGACTATCATACAATCATATCATCTACATTAATCATTATCATTTATGCCACATTTGAACTTTGCCATTCGTTGAAACGTTAATATCTCAATTAACCACATGTATGACACATTACATGCATGTTGCTAAAATTTTGATGTTCTAATAAACAGAAACATCAGTATAAAAGCGAGGCGATCAGTCGTTTGTACGAAAGACAGCGGCGGAACATCCCAAGGGCCATATTTTGCTACAAGATTAGATGAGTATATTTTTCTCTAATTTTGATATGCACCCTTAACTTCGCACTCTTTTTTTTCAGAAAATCTTGTAAATATTTAACACACGAGAACTGTGAAATTGTATTTGGAAAATATATTGCTATCAATTGTCTGATAACATAAAGCCTCATAATGTCATCATTAAATGACTTCATCCAGGCTGGTAAAGTACTAGAATATACTGGAGAAAAACTAGAAAAATGGGCAAACGAAAGATACAGAGAAGAGACAGAGAGAAAAGCTGCTCTAGAGAGAGACCAAAGAGCACTAGAAAGACAACATCAAAAAGAGATGAAGGAGTTGGAAGAAGCCACCAAGCAGAAGCAGATAGAAATTGACGATGCCACCAAGCAGAAACAGATAGAGGTAGAGTCACAAACGAAGTTAAAGATGAAAGAAATGGAGATTGACTCTAACACCCAGATAGCCTCTACGAAGTTGAAAAGTCAGGAAGAACAAAATAAATTCTCCAAATATAAAGGGTTGATCAAGCCCTATAGTCAAGGCGATTCAATATCAGCTTGGACGGAGAATGTAGAATTTCAACTGAGAACTCAGAAAATACCATTAGATGATTGGGCAATGATCTACATGAAAAACCTCAGTGGGGAGCCATTAAAGGTCATAGAATCAATACCATCAGAACTAAGAAGTAACTATCAGTACATCCATGATAGAATTATGCAGCATTTTCTACTCGATGCTCCTGGATATCGGATCCAGTACTCACAGATAAAGCCAAAGCCAACAGAAACGTTCTTAGATTATGTTTCAAACGTTCAGAGTACATTCAATAAATGGCTTAAGGCAGCGAAAGTAGGTAAGAACTTTGATAAATTATAGGACTTGATGGTGATGGATAAAGTCATATCCACCGTTCCTACTTCCTTTGCTAAGTTCCTGCAACAAGCAGACATTGAATCTATCGAACAACTCGAAAAACGAGGTTCTGCTTATTTTTCTTCCAACAGGGACGTATTTAAAACATCGGTACATGATACTGAGATTACTGCCTTTGTCAAAAACATACCAAGCAGGTCTTACAAGCAAAAAGAGTATCAAAAAAAAAATAAACCATATCAGAAGCCACCACAGTGTGGATACTGCAAATTGTTCCATCCGCAGTACTCCATTTGTGATAAGAGCCCCTCTTATCCTGCTCATCTAGAAATGATGATAAAAAAGCAGCAAGACAAACGAAACTCTTATAAACGTGCTGTTAAATGCTTCTTTTGTTCAAGTTATGGCCATTATAGTTCTAAGTGTTTGGGCAGGCAAAGAATGAAGGCAAACAATGCCTTGCTCATCGATACGTCATCTGACGATGATAGTGTGATTGACTCTGAACTTGAAAATGTATTACCAACTAGTGAGTGTGAGAGTGTGAGTGCAGCTACTGATATATTAGACTTTAATAAGTGTGACACGTGTCACCAGTTTCATACGGACGGCAAACTGAAATGTGGGCACTTGGTACCATGTTCCAACGAAGATGCCAATGCAGCGTTAGCCTCCAGAGGCAATTTAAAGTTCCACGATGCACTGGTCAATGAACAACCATGCCAATGTTTACTTGATAGCGGAAGCACTCTACTTGGGGTCAAAAGAGACCTAGTTAAGCCAGAAGATTATACGGGTGAGTTTGTCAAATGCCGCACTTTCTCTGGAAACATAGAGAAATACCCACTGGCGAAAGTACGCATAAACACCCCGTTCCTTGCCGGCACATTTACGTGCGCGATCCTGAAAAATCCCTGTACTGATTTGATTTTGGGATGCTTGCCATCATTAAAACAGTGTACTGATGAAGAAATATTAGCCTGGAAACAAACAAACACGGCTAATGCTGTAACGAGGTCAGATACTGAAACACATTACACTGACCTACAAAACGAAATGTTACAGTTGTTAACACCCACCGGTGCTAGTAACAGTGCTACTCGACAAGAATTCATCGAAGCACAACGCAACGATCAAACTATCACACCTTATTTTAAACTGTTAGGTGAGCGAGCGAAAGTTACTAAGAATGCATCTTGGTATTTTAAAGTACATAACGGAATTCTCATGCGTTATTACACATCAAATAACCATGAAATTCAGCAGACGGTGTTACCTGTAAAACACCGACAAAATGTGCTACACATTGCACATGAGTCACCGTTTGCTGGACATTTAGCCTATGACAAAACGAGAGCCAGAATTTTGGCACATTTCTACTGGCCTAAATTTTGTAACGACATTAAATTGTTCTGTCGATCATGTACTATTTGTCAACATTTAGTAAGAAAGGGAAAGCATGTAACAGCCGAGGTCCAGCGTTCCATTTTGGCTTCTAGACCATTCGAAAGTGTAGCGGTAGATATTGTTGGACCCCTGAATCAGGTGTCGAACAAAGGAAACCGTTTTATACTAACTCTCGTGGATCTCTGTACAAGGTGGATCGAAGCGGTACCACTAAAATACATTACCTCCAAAGATGTGGCAAATGTGTTTTTACATCTATTTTGTCGATTTGGCTTTCCTCGTACCATTTTGAGCGACCGAGGAACCCAATTTATTTCGGCTGCTATGCAAGCCCTAACAAAATTGCTAGGAATAGAACAGCATTTCTGTACACCGTATCACCCTGCGAGTAATGGGATTATAGAAAATATTAACGGGGATCTAAAGCATATGCTGGCGAAAGTAACAGATGAGAACCCATCTGATTGGGACACCTTGCTACCAGCAGTGCTATTTGCCCATCGAGAAATTCCGCACTCAAGTACGGGTTTCTCACCTTTCGAATTAGTTTATGGGGCGAACCCTCGTGGACCCCTAACAATCTACCATCAGCTAATCACTAGCTCAGTAGAGAATCCAACAGCAGTAACACCGTATGAGATGGTAACGGAGACACGCGATAAAATTATCAAGGCGTGTCAAATAGCTAAATCATCTTTGGAGAGAAAAGGCCAGATGTACCGCGAATATGCAAACAAGGGTGCCAAAACCCTACACCTTGAACCCAATCAAAAGGTGCTACTTTTACTACCAGATAAACGTAATTTGTTACTAACATCATGGCAAGGGCCATTCAAAGTCGAACGAAAGATATCAGATGTCGACTATGAAATATCGATAAAGGGAAAATTAAAGATATTTCATATCATCATGCTGAAACCCTATTTCTCACGACAAGAACTGCCGACGGACGAACAGAGTGCACCAACACCAATTAACCGGACGACAGACGTACACAACACAACTACACTAGGTAGGGCGACAGATCATGACGACATTGCAAACACACCTAGCCAGCAAACAGTACACACAGCTAGTACAACAACAGTACTTAATCAGACGGATGACGACGGAATAGAACTACCAGTCCCGACAGTCGACACAACAGGGACAATCTGATAGCATACGTATAGAACCCAAACTGACAGACGACCAACGACAACAACTGTTAGAGTTAGTAACTGAGTACAAGGACATTTTCTCTGACATCCCAGGTAAGACAGACAGAATAGAACACTCTATAATTCTGACTGATAGCACACCCATCAAATGTCGACCTTATTCCATCCCATTGAGTTACAGGGAAAATCTCGACAAGGAATTGTTAAATCTTGAGTCGAGTGGAATAATTCAGAAATCTCAGTCAGAATATTCTTTTCCTATAGTTCTAGTCAGAAAGAAGGACTCGACTATTCGTCTCTGCGTCGATTATCGGCGCTTAAACAACGTGACCAAGGTCGATGCAGAACCTATTCCATCTTGTGACGACCTAATCCTTGACATGTCAACATCTCGTATCTTTTCGAAACTAGATCTCACGAAAGGTTACTGGCAGGTCCCGATGAAATCAGCCTCTATTCCTTTAACAGCATTCTCTACACCTTTAGGCCTGTATGAGTGGCGCTTTCTTCCTTTCGGTCTTCGTAATGCACCAGCCACTTTTGTCCGACTCACTAGGGATCTTCTTCACGGAGTGACCAATACATCTACTTATATTGATGACATTTGCATCCATACAGCAGACTGGACAACACACCTACTGAAACTGCGACATGTCTTCGATAGATTGCGATTATTTGGTCTTACAGTGAAACCCACCAAAGTGGAGTTGGGAATGGAAGAAATTGATTTCTTAGGCCATACAATCACCAGAGGCCAACTAAGAACTGATGATAAAATAGTGACCAAGATTCTCAATCTAACTATGCCTACGACCAAGAAACAGGTCCGTAGCTTACTTGGTCTGGTCAATTATTACAGCAAATTTATACCCAATGTGGTTGAAATCACCAGCGTTTTTTTCTAATGTATTAAAAGCTTCTGTAAAACTTGATGTGCAGGATGCAAAGTTAATCGGTGCTTTATCAAAATTGAAACATTTATTTAGCGTTCCACCTATCTTGCGTTTGCCTAACGTCAATCTTACGTATTTCCTCCGTACAGACGCAAGTTCCATTTCCATTTCTGGAGTCCTAGGCCAATTTTATGAAGGCAAGTTTCACCCAATAATCTACGTGAGTCGTAAGATCATCCCGGCTGAGGGAAGATACTCAGCATCTGAATTGGAAGCTTTTAGCGTGATATATTGTATCAGGAAACTTCATCGATTCCTGGCGGGTACAGAGTTTGTTATCGAAACCGATAATTCGCCTCTTACGGTAATGCAAACAGGGGTTCATCGCAACAATAGAATTTACAGATGGTCCTTGATTTTGCAGAATTATGCCTTCACTATTAAACATTTGAAGGGCAGTTTAAACTCTCTAGCTGACACATTGAGTAGACCTTCTCGTATTGAAATACCTGAAATAGGAGGAGAGAGCGACCGTACATCACCAGAAACATTGACACTGTAATTACTTAGTGCCCTATGTGGTGATTGTGAACACTAAAGTGCGTTACCATCGCCAGTCGCTTACATTTATGTAATATAAACTGTGTCAGCATTAGTGGAATGAACAGACGCATTTGTGAATTGTCTACACCACTACCACTTATATAACCCTTGAGTGGATCGAAATTTGAGACTTGAACCTACACCAACCAGTAGCATACCTTTAGTATGAACATTAACCAGGACATGAGCATAAATCAGACTTTGTCTACCTGAACGTTGTTTTCGAGGACATTCTACAGAGAACACGGCTCGAACATCACACCTGGATGTAATTAGTTAGTGTAGTCAATTAAAATTGATTTGTGATATGTATATAATATGTTTTTATAAACAGTCGCGTGTAACTTCATATTTTGTAGAAATATTAGAATTATTTATTTAGATTTACCATATAACTTTATTTAGGACATTTCAGAGTTATATTTTACCTATAGTTAGTTAAGAACCTAGTTAAGTTAACATCGACATCATATTACTTTAATTTATCACCATTTAAACTTATTTAGTTAGATAAGTTAGTTAAAACATCACTTACAAATTAACACCATCATTTAATAATTTATATCATTTTAGGCATTAAAACACTTTAAAGTAAATAACCCATTTTTCTTAAATTAAATTAATTAGTTAGATTATTTCCCTTAGATAAATTTAGAACAGTGCACCAACTCATAATAGATTAGTTAGAGCAGTGTTTACAATAGGATTGGTAGCGAACAATCCGTTTCAATCATGTATATTTGTGTATATAATTGACAAGTGCATAAAGACGGCACAGTCATGTGGCTTGAATACGCATGTAAATTCAGCCAGACCATTTAATGTATATAATTTTGGTTCATCCATGCATTAATTTTTGAACCATATTGTAATGACGACCCAATATATTAAAACCAATTTTGAATGAAAAGTGAACGAGAGATGTGTGAATGATAGAGAGAGGAGAACGAAAGATGCGTGAATGATAGAGAGAGAATGAATTAAATTAGGAGAGTGAGAGAGATATTGCGGTAATTTTTTCACCGCTCAAAACGACTTGTTTTGACTTGTCTGTGTCAATCTGTGTAACCAATGTGTTGTTATTTTTATAAGTGTGTAGTCGCCATACTTTAGTGAGAAACATAGGGAACATATTTTGAGCATCTTAAAACGGCACTGTAGACATAAATTAGCATAACACACTCAGTTGTGGCTGCAGTAAACCGCTTTACGGCGCTCGAAATAATACACACACGTAAATTAGAAACGCATACACATGTCAGTAAGTTAAGTACATTGTAGTTTATTAGAGAACACACAACCAACCAGAAAAACAAACATATAAACTTGCATACACCATTACTTTCAAAGAACCATAACTATTTCAACAGGGGACACAATAATATCTCTAAAAATACCTTAATGTAACACTTAAATATTCTTTCACAAGCGGAAGCTAAAAGGTGAAGAGTTGCACATAGGACACGCATACGAGTTGGGGCGATTATTATATGAGAGCATGAACATTTTATTGTCCATGTTTTGCACTCTTAATAGAGGCAAGTTGTTGGGATTGTTAAATTTGGACAATCTGAGGACAGGCCTTATGGCATGGATCCGGACCATACAATTCTCAGAAATATAATGACAGTTTAAAGCCAACTGTACTAGTGGAATGAGCTACTCAATTAGCCAAGTGAAGTAATACAAGAGTGTGACGAAGGAGAGGAGAGATCTTGTCCTATCCCCATAAGAGAAGTAGAAAACTCATTAAGTCTATGACAAAATTAGACAGCCAATTTTTGTAAGATTACTTGTGTTACCCCCACAACTTAAAAGTTTGTAACACAACAGGGGAGGAAGGAGAGCCTGTCAAAGACTTAAGAGGAAGCTCTTAGCTCTGAGAGCGCTAAAATAGAGCTTAGTAGGGGACAGGTGACGTAATAGGACAGGAGACCAGACAGGAGAGACACCAACGCTATAAATAGCTATAACAGGTGTCAGCGACTTGTGCGCTGCAGATTCTCAAGACTCCCCTACTTTCGCACCGCACGAAATAACAACTCGTGACATTTGCGAAAGGAATGCAATTTATTCAGAGCCGACATTTGAATGTCTCTCCATTCCATTGGCACCTTGCCGTCTTGACAGACGATAGTTTGTGCTTTAAAAAGGCATAATAACTTTTAACTATGGCGGTAGCGAGTGTGACTGATAAGGCCAATTTGTGCTGTAAATGTCCGTTCACAGTGGGTGCATGTGAACACGTGGTCATTTCCACCATCATGCACCATCTTACGTCTCAAACGCTTGGTGTGTGACTTTTCTGCAATAATTTTCTCCTTTGACTTTATTCCATTTCTGATATTTGCCCTCCATGCAACACGTTCAGCGGCGACTTGCTCCCAATGTGCATTATCAATGCCTGTATCAATCATGTCCCGCTTACACACATCTTTGTATCGTAGTAGAGGCCGACCCTGAGATCTCTTACCCATCTGTAATTCACCAAAAAAGATATCCTTTGGTATTCTACCATCATCCATCCTTCTAAGATGTCCTATCCATCTAAGTCTACGAAGACTGAGCATGGAATAAACTGTCACACAACCTGATCTTTCCAATACTTCAGTATTTGTGATTTTGTCTTGCCACTTAATACCAAGTATTCTTCGCAGACACCGCATATGAAAGCTGTTTAAATTGTTCTCTTGGTGTGAGTAAGTTGTCCAGGTTTCACTGCCATAGAGAAGAGTACTAAGGACACAGGCTTGATAGACAAGGACTTTTGTTTTGGCAGTAAGCTTCCTGTTCTCCCAGACTCTTTTTCTTAACCTGTTCATTGTTGTTGCTGCCTTACCAATCCGGATGTTGATTTCCTGATCTAGGGATAATTTGCTATTTACCACTGATCCTAGATATGTAAAATGGTCTACTATCTCTAGTTCGGCGTCGTCAATAAAGATTGATGGTACCTCATGTGCACCTTGTGACATAATCTGTGTCTTCTTTTTGCTAATTGTTAAACCAAATTCAGAACAAGCATTGGAGAATGCAGATAGTAGACATTGCAATTCTTCCTCAGAGTGGGTCGTAACTTGCAGCATCATCTGCAAAAAGCAACTCTCTGATCAGTACCCTCCTAATTTTGGTCTTAGCCTTCAATCTCTGAGCATTGTAGAGGCCGCCATCTGAGCGTGAGTGAATGTATATACCACCATCCTGATCACGAAATGCATATTTCAGTAGAAGTGAAAAGTATATTCCAAAGAGGGTGGGAGCTAGTACACAACCTTGCTTAACTCCACTCTTGATTTCAAATTCTTCAGAAGTTGCACCATCAAACTTGATTATACCCTTCATGCCTGTGTGGAACGATTCCACAATGGACAGAAGAGTTGGTGGGCAGCCAATCTTCTTTAGTGCCTTGAACAGACCCTCACGACTGACCAAATCAAATGCCTTTGTGAGGTCGATGAAGGCAATAAACAGTGGTTGATTCTGTTCACGGCATTTTTCTTGCATTTGTCGCAATGAGAATATCATATCAGTGGTAGACCGGTTCTGTCGAAAGCCACACTGTGATTCGGGGTAGACTTGATCTCCTAGGACTTGAAGTCTGCGCAGAACAATTCTGGCAAATACTTTTCCAACAATACACAGAAGTGAGATACCCCTATAGTTGTTGCAGTCGCTCCGATCGCCCTTGTTCTTGTACAGTGTTATGATGCTTGAATCTTTGAAATCCTGTGGGACTTGTCCTTCACGCCAGCATAGCTCTATTAGCTGGTGGATCTGTATAGAGAGTGTGTCTTGCCCACTCCTGATAACCTCTATTGGAATCCCATCCTTACCTGGAGCCTTGCCAGATGCAAGTTCATTTATAGCACACTTAACTTCTGTTATGGTGGGAAGTGTGTCCAGGTGGTCAAGAGTTGGTAGAGCCTCTATGGCGTTGAGGGCATCATCCGCTAGTTTGGTCTCACTTGAGTAAAGCTCCAAATAGTGCTCTACCCATCTGTCCATCTGCTGTTTCTTATCAGTGATGACTTCTCCAGTCAAGGTTTTCAATGGTGCACTTCTTTTGATCACTGGACCACAAGCTTTCTTTATTCCTTCATACATGCTTCTTATGTCTCCCTTATCACTTGCGATTTGAATGGACTCACATAACTTGATCCAATAATCATTTGCACACTGCCTGGCAGCCTTTTGCACATCCTTCCTAGCTTGCCTTAGCTCACTCAGAGTGTTACGCGTTGGTCTTTCCTTGTTTCTTAAGAGAGCTTTCTTCTTCTTATCAATCAAGGGCTGCAGAGTCTCGCTGTTGGCCGCAAACCAGTCCTGCCTCTTATGATCCACAGTGCCGTAAACCCCTACGGCAGTTTTATAAAGAGTTTCCTTAATTTGACCCCACTTTTCATTTACTGTACAATTTTCTGGTGTATCAGTGAAAGCATCTTCAAGTTGCTGTTGAAACTGAAAGCACTTTTCAGGATCATGAGTGTTAATAATATTAATCCTGAGGCTAGATTTGTGTTTAGCTGTGTAGATTCTCTTTAGTCTCAGTCTAACCCTTGCAACAACCAAAGAGTGATCCGTATCACAGTCAGCACTGTGGTAACTACGAGTCAATGATATATGGTTCAGATGTTGTCTCCGTGTGATGATGAAGTCCAGCTGGTGCCAATGGTCGGATCTTGGATGTTTCCATGTGACCTTATGCATCTCTTTTGTTTTAAAAAAGGAGTTTGTAATACATAGGTCATTACTGGTGCAATGCTCCAGCAGCCTTTGCCCATTCCCATTCATGCGACCGATGTTGTATTTTCCAAGGCACACTGGCCATGAACTTGAGTCCTTGCCCACACGAGCATTGAAATCACCGAGCATATAAATGTAGTCAGATTTTGGAACTGCCTTGATCACGGAGTCTAACTCCTCATAGAACAAATCCTTCACATCATCAGAGGAATCGAGTGTCGGTGCATATGCAGTAATAATGGTGGCAAACCCAAAAGAGGTTGCCAAGCGCAGGGATAATAGTCTTTCATTTCCTCCTGCTGGAATTTCAATCATTCCCAGTAGCGAATTCTTCACTGCAAAGCCCACACCGTGTTGCCTTTTTTCTGCCTGCCCTCTACCCTTCCAGAAAAAGGTGTAGTTGTTTTCCCTGAGTGACCCTTCCTCAGCGAGGCGAGTCTCCTGCAGGCCAGCAATATCAATGTTAAGACGATTGAGTTCGGCATCAATCACAGCCGTTTTTTCTCACAACGTCAATATTGGTCAAGTCAGTGGAAAATCCTGGACACATGGTTCTCACGTTCCAGGTTGCAAGCCGTAGCTTGAGGTTTCTATTTTTATTTTTGTTTGTACCTGGTGCATTGGTTTTACAGCCTGCGATTCAGATTTTGTCCTAGCCCCAAGCACCCATTGAAGCAGGCAGGCTGTGGCGGATCAGCACCCAATTGGCTGGGGGCTGCCCAGCTTGAGGCGGGCGGTAGCTGATCAGTGACACCTATAGGTGTCTCCCACCGTCAGAGGCAACGCGTGGCGCCCCATGTCTACGCCAACTGACAAGGACTTATAACCCGTAACAGTTGCCTCTCGCTTTGATTCCGAGACCAGTTAAGACCAGGGATGGAGTTATTGCCTCTCCATAGCACAAAGCCTGGGCTAAAATATAGAGATCATGTGTTGCCCATGCAGCATGATCCCTCTCTCGGCCCGCCTAGTTCACTCCAGAGGAAAGGTAACACCCCTACATCTGGAACAAGACAAGCTGCAGAAGCTGCCGGATCAGCAAAGCAATGCTCTAACTGTCCGCCTGTCGGAGCTTCGATCCTAGACCAGTCGCCAACCAAGGCTTAGGGCCTGGTCTGCCCTGCCATGACAATTTTGTCTTTAGCTTGCATTTCCTCGCACCAGGGTAAGGCTTGTACCCTCCCAATTGCGCTCTTCCGCCCGAAGCCGTTGGCACAATGTGGGGTGTCGGGTTTGGTAAGCGCCGCCCAACGTTCGGTGCTAACAGAGACCAGGTAGTACCGTCTACTGTTATACGGTAGCTCAGTCATATCTGACTAAGACCTTGAATGTCTCTACGAGCGTTATATTTCATCATCATTACACAACATGAATGCATTAACGTGATGATAGATGATGCTAGTATTTCACAATCTAAATGAACAGCCCTATGTTTGCCTTTTGCCTAGAAACTCTAGCATTGGTCAAGGATACGTCTGCTCTCTCTACCGTCTCCAGTCAGTCTGTCCACACGCTACACATTGCGTGGACAAGCACGGACACTCTTCTCCGTGCAGTAGCTATTATTGCGTGCATGGTCTCGCCAGCACGCTGGCTGGTGAGCTCGAGTAACCCGCCACCTCACGGTTACTCGCAAGGACAAGCTTCCCAATTGCTTGGGGGAAGCCCTCGCTCAACTGTACTCATCGACCTCTGGTCTGACACAAATGTGTCTCCTTGTGAGGCTATTAATAGTACTCGGTGTCTCACCTGTCTGGTGTCTCCCTACTAGACTAGTGTTAACTCATTGCCTCTGTAAGGCCTTATTGGGGATTCTGACACCGGACACACTTGTGTCAACAAGGAGGGCAACCAGTGCAGATGAGCTGGTGTTACCCAAGAACCGGGGAAACCCAGTTCACGAGGTAAGGACTAAGTAACTGTGGTCAACACAGCCCAGTGCCCAGCACGTAAACCAACTATCGCATGCTGAACTGAATTGCTCGTGGCTGAACACGCCACGCTCAGCGAGCTCAGACAGAGACCGGGACGGCGTAGGAATCAGACATGTATTCCGCTAGGGACACTTTGTAGTTGTGAAGGACAGTACAATAGTTATAATAGTCTAGCTTAGCTTCAGTGGTTATAATATTTATATCATGCTCTCATTCCATCTTATCGTCATCACATTCTAAGATATTTAATACCGTTGTGGTATTCCGCTCGTGGAGCTATTGTATGATCTGCTCCGAATAAAAATGTATCCTTTTGCAAACGAGACGAGTTGTCACTTTCGTTTAGTGCAAAAGAAGGGAATCCGTGTATGCCTGTCGCAAGTAGGTTGCTGACAACATCACAGACCCATCCGTGTGTATTATTACATCACAGACCCATCCGTGTGTATTATTACATCACAGACCCATCCGTGTGTATTATTACATCACAGACCCATCCGTGTATAGTATCACATCACAGACCCATCAGTGTATAGTATCACATCACAGACCCATCCGTGTGTATTATTACATCACAGACCCATCCGTGTATATTATTACATCACAGACCCATACGTGTATAGTATCACATCACAGACCCATCCGTGTATAGTATCACATCACAGACCCATCCGTGTGTATTATTACATCACAGACCCATCCAGGTATATTATTACATCACAGACCCATCCGTGTATAGTATCACATCACAGACCCATCCGTGTATAGTATCACATCACAGACCCATCCGTGTATAGTATCACATCACAGACCCATCCGTGTATAGTATCACATCACAGACCCATCCGTGTGTATTATTACATCACAGACCCATCCGTGTGTATTATTACATCACAGACCCATCCGTGTGTATTATTACATCACAGACCCATCCGTGTATAGTATCACATCACAGACCCATCAGTGTATAGTATCACATCACAGACCCATCCGTGTGTATTATTACATCACAGACCCATCCGTGTATATTATTACATCACAGACCCATACGTGTATAGTATCACATCACAGACCCATCCGTGTATAGTATCACATCACAGACCCATCCGTGTGTATTATTACATCACAGACCCATCCGTGTATATTATTACATCACAGACCCATCCGTGTATAGTATCACATCACAGACCCATCCGTGTATAGTATCACATCACAGACCCATCCGTGTATAGTATCACATCATAGACCCATCCGTGTATAGTATCACATCACAGACCCATCCGTGTATAGTATCACATCACAGACCCATCCGTGTGTATTATTACATCACAGACCCATCCGTGTGTATTATTACATCACAGACCCATCCGTGTATAGTATCACATCACAGACCCATCAGTGTATAGTATCACATCACAGACCCATCCGTGTGTATTATTACATCACAGACCCATCCGTGTATATTATTACATCACAGACCCATCCGTGTGTATTATTACATCACAGACCCATCCAGGTATATTATTACATCACAGACCCATCCGTGTATAGTATCACATCACAGACCCATCCGTGTATAGTATCACATCACAGACCCATCCGTGTATAGTATCACATCACAGACCCATCCGTGTGTATTATTACATCACAGACCCATCCGTGTATTATTACATCACAGACCCATCCGTGTGTATTATTACATCACAGACCCATCCGTGTATAGTATCACATCACAGACCCATCAGTGTATAGTATCACATCACAGACCCATCCGTGTGTATTATTACATCACAGACCCATCCGTGTATATTATTACATCACAGACCCATACGTGTATAGTATCACATCACAGACCCATCCGTGTATAGTATCACATCACAGACCCATCCGTGTGTATTATTACATCACAGACCCATCCGTGTATATTATTACATTACAGACCCATCCGTGTATAGTATCACATCACAGACCCATCCGTGTATAGTATCACATCACAGACCCATCCTTGTGTATTATCACATCACAGACCCATCCGTGTATATTATTACATCACAGACCCATCCGTGTATAGTATCACATCACAGACCCATCCGTGTATAGTATCACATCACAGACCCATCCGTGTATAATATCACATCACAGACCCATCCGTGTGTAATATTACATCACAGGCCCATCCGTGTGTATTATTACATCACAGACCCATCCGTGTATAGTATCACATCACAGACCCATCAGTGTATAGTATCACATCACAGACCCATCCGTGTGTATTATTACATCACAGACCCATCCGTGTATATTATTACATCACAGACCCATCCGTGTATAGTATCACATCACAGACCCATCCGTTGTATAGTATCACATCACAGACCCATCCGTGTGTATTATCACATCACAGACCCATCTGCGTATAATAACACATCACAGACCCATCTGCGTATAATAGCACATCACAGACCCATCCGTGTATAGTATCACATCACAGACCCATCCGTGTGTATTATTACATCACAGACCCATCCGTGTGTATTATTACATCACAGACCCATCCGTGTATATTATTACATCACAGACCCATCCGTGTATAGTATCACATCACAGACCCATCCTTGTGTATTATCACATCACAGACCCATCCGTGTATAGTATCACATCACAGACCCATCTGCGTATAATAACACATCACATGGGTGTTAGTTGTCACGTATTCTTGTACGGACACTTCTGCCTCACCCGCTGTCTATTCCCGACACCCTCCGCCCCACGTGACTCTCTCATTGTTGGGCGCCACCATGTCCCGCTCGTTTTCCCGCTCTATCTTACCAATGTTACAGACATGTCAAATCGTATCTTCAGCCTGTGTCCCCCTAGAACTGCCTGTCTTCAACGTGTGTCCCTTGGTGCCACCCGATGACTCATACAGAGGATCAGGTAGTTTATGTTCTTGACAAAATCATCATTCATCATGTGCCATGCCGGTAAGCGTGGGCGGTTATGTCTCGCCATCTCACACGATCACCAGAGTCGTGGATCAGCTCCGTGTTCTTGTCTCGACCATGCTACGTGGCCAAGCCATCCGGGTATTTATTTCTCTGCCTCCCCATATTCTCTTCCCCTCGATCTTGCCTGTTGTCAGCTAGTTCTCAAATTGTTTATCTCCCTGGACGAGAATTTAGCAGCTTTATCTGTAACCCCGAATACTCTCGTGGTCGACGTGAGCGCACGAGAATTGGAAGCGGTTCGAGTCGCGCCAGTGACTTATGAGAGTATGGAGCCGGTCGCTTAGAAAGGCGTGGCGTGCTGATGAGCGTAATCTAGCCTAATACAGCTGAAAGATGCTGATGTTGACCACAATATCCTGAAACAGGATGGAAACGCGGGGGCAAATGCGTGACCACAAAATGTTGACTGTCTACTTCTAATTTCTCTAATCAGTTTACGACTTTCATTTGTTTCTTGTAGGACTTGGTCATTGGTTTCTCTGTCTGTCCATGACAACATAGATTACCTGTCTGTAATGACCAGAATTCCATCAAGTAGGCAAAAGTGTTGTTATAAGCAACAATTTTTGGATTTGAGCAGCCAACTAAACAACACTAGCCACAAACAGACGTTCTGTGAGTAGCTGTTTTAGACGCAACGTTTTATGTCATCATTTTCAGCTCCCAAAATGTGTGAGCCCGATCCGTTGGTGGACGTGGCAGAGGAAACAGGGACACGGCACAGAAAGAAAGTGGATGCTTACTGGAGGTTCCACGATCCACATTATGTGGAGCCTGTTGCTGGACTGCCGGATACCAGTAGGGTTCATGGGAGCAACTGGTTCAGTAAGTTGTCGCGGCCAACAGTTGTATGTTTCTGTGAGTATCCAGTACCTGTTGTACACGTCTGACACGAACCCGCACGGAATCAAGACACGAGTCAGCCGGGTTCAGACACGAGTCAGCAGGGTTCAGACACGAGTTAGCAGGGTTCAGACACGAGTCAGCAGGGTTCAGACACGAGTCAGCCGGGTTCAGACACGAGTCAGCCGGGTTCAGACACGAGTCAGCCGGGTTCAGACACGAGTCAGTCGGGTTCAGACACGAGTCAGCAGGGTTCAGACACGAGTCAGCAGGGTTCAGACACGAGTCAGCAGGGTTCAGACACGAGTCAGCAGGGTTCAGACACGAGTCAGCCGGGTTCAGACACGAGTCAGTCGGGTTCAGACACGAGTCAGCAGGGTTCAGACACGAGTCAGCCGGGTTCAGATTACCGACGACAGATTCCATTTCATCGCATCGGGTTTTATCCCGTTTAGTTAGGATTCTGCGCAGAACGGCAAGCCGCTTGCTTAGAGGTTCGCACAATGCACGAACTCCGTAGCCCTAGACACGACGCCTCGGGGGTCTCGTGGGAAAATTGCATTCATGTCTGGACAAGGCAGTCCCACAACCAACCCACGTGGTTCACAGCGCCAGGCAGAAGGCTTGACCCTAGATACTCACTCCCCTCCCCCACATCCCCCTGGAGTGAACACTAAAACATTTAGACTATAAATGTTACACATATTGTGTGAGTCTGGAGATCAAGGCATAAATGTTACACATATTGTGTGAGTCTGGAGATCAAGGCATAAATGTTACACATATTGTGTAAGACTGGAGATCAAGGCATAAATGTTACACATATTGTGTGAGTCTGGAGATCAAGGCATAAATGTTACACATATTGTGTGAGTCTGGAGTTCAAGGCATAAATGTTACACATATTGTGTGAGTCTGGAGATCAAGGCATAAATGTTACACATATTGTGTGAGTCTGGAGTTCAAGGCATAAATGTTACACATATTGTGTGAGTCTGGAGATCAAGGCATAAATGTTACACATATTGTGTGAGACTGGAGATCAAGGCAATAAATGTTACACATATTGTGTGAGTCTGGAGTTCAAGGCATAAATGTTACACATATTGTGTGAGTCTGGAGATCAAGGCATAAATGTTACACATATTGTGTGAGTCTGGAGTTCAAGGCATAAATGTTACAAATATTGTGTGAGTCTGGAGTTCAAGGCATAAATGTTACACATATTGTGTGAGTCTGGAGATCAAGGCATAAATGTTACACATATTGTGTGAGTCTGGAGTTCAAGGCATAAATGTTACACATATTGTGTGAGTCTGGAGTTCAAGGCATAAATGTTACACATATTGTGTGAGTCTGGAGATCAAGGCATAAATGTTACACATATTGTGTGAGTCTGGAGATCAAGGCATAAATGTTACACATATTGTGTGAGTCTGGAGATCAAGGCATAAATGTTACACATATTGTGTGAGTCTGGAGATCAAGGCATAAATGTTACACATATTGTGTGAGTCTGGAGATCAAGGCATAAATGTTACATATATTGTGTGAGTCTGGAGATCAAGGCATAAATGTTACACATATTGTGTGAGTCTGGAGATCAAGGCATAAATGTTACACATATTGTGTAAGACTGGAGATCAAGGCATAAATGTTACACATATTGTGTGAGTCTGGAGATCAAGGCATAAATGTTACACATATTGTGTGAGTCTGGAGTTCAAGGCATAAATGTTACACATATTGTGTGAGTCTGGAGATCAAGGCATAAATGTTACACATATTGTGTGAGTCTGGAGTTCAAGGCATAAATGTTACACATATTGTGTGAGTCTGGAGATCAAGGCATAAATGTTACACATATTGTGTGAGACTGGAGATCAAGGCATAAATGTTACACATATTGTGTGAGTCTGGAGTTCAAGGCATAAATGTTACACATATTGTGTGAGTCTGGAGATCAACGCATAAATGTTACACATATTGTGTGAGTCTGGAGTTCAAGGCATAAATGTTACAAATATTGTGTGAGTCTGGAGTTCAAGGCATAAATGTTACACATATTGTGTGAGTCTGGAGATCAAGGCATAAATGTTACACATATTGTGTGAGTCTGGAGTTCAAGGCATAAATGTTACACATATTGTGTGAGTCTGGAGTTCAAGGCATAAATGTTACACATATTGTGTGAGTCTGGAGATCAAGGCATAAATGTTACACATATTGTGTGAGTCTGGAGATCAAGGCATAAATGTTACACATATTGTGTGAGTCTGGAGATCAAGGCATAAATGTTACACATATTTTGTGAGTCTGGAGATCATGGCATAAATGTTACACATATTGTGTGAGACTGGAGATCAAGGCATAAATGTTACACATATTGTGTGAGTCTGGAGATCAAGGCATAAATGTTACACATATTGTGTGAGTCTGGAGATCAAGTCATAAATGTTACACATATTGTGTGAGTCTCTAGATCAAGGCATAAATGTTACACATATTGTGTGAGTCTGGAGATCAAGGCATAAATGTTACACATATTGTGTGAGTCTGGAGATCAAGGCATAAATGTTACACATATTGTGTGAGTCTGGAGATCAAGGCATAAATGTTACACATTGAGTGGACTAGAGATGAACACGGTCACATCTGTAACATTGTCTCGTGTGTAGCGCTGTCCAACTGTAAGATTGTAGTATCTGTCAATGTTAACTTTCTTTCACTTGTTACATTATTGTACATGAAAAATTGTCTCGCCTGTAACATTGTGCTACCTGAAAATTAGTCTTATTTGTAACAATGTTGAAAGGTTAACACCACCTCACCTGTCACATCGTCTCTCGTGTAATATGGTGTCACTGGAGAGTAAGTGAAGTGTGGTAAAGACACGGAGCCGTCTCCGCGTCTTGGGGAGTGTTCGGTATATGGTGCTAGCGCCACGTTTACTGTATCAGGTGGGGGAGGGGGTCGACGTCAGGCCTGCCGCCTGCACTTCCCAGTATATACCCAGTACACACCCAGTACATACCCAGTACATAGCTAGTACATAGCTAGTACATAGCCACTACAAACCCAGTACACACCCAGTACACACCCAGTACACACCCAGTATATACCCAGTACACACCCAGTACATACCCAGTACATAGCTAGTACATAGCTAGTACATAGCCACTACAAACCCAGTACACACCCAGTACACACCCAGTACACACCCAGTACATACCCAGTACATAGCTAGTACATAGCCACTATATACCCAGTACATACCCAGTAAACACCCAGTACATACCTAGTACCTAACCAGACCCCATGTGAGGCTGGGTCGAAACCTTGTGACACCTGCGAATTAGTCTCACCTGTGACATTTCTCGTGGTTAACATTGTCTCACCTGTGATATTGTCACATTTGTAACACTGTCTCACCTGTGATATTGTCACATTTGTAACATTGTCTCACCTGTGATATTGTCGCATTTGTAACATTGTCTCACCTGTGATATTGTCACACTTGTAACATTGTCTCACCTGTGATATTGTCACATTTGTAACATTGTCTCACCTGTGATATTGTCACATTTGTAACATTGTCTCACCTGTGATATTGTCACATTTGTAACATTGTCTCACCTGTGATATTGTCACATTTGTAACATTGTCTCACCTGTGATGTTGTCACATTTGTAACATTGTCTCACCTGTGATATTGTCACATTTGTAACATTGTCTCACCTGTGATATTGTCACATTTGTAACATTGTCTCACCTGTGATATTATCACACTTGTAACATTGTCTCACCTGTGATATTGTCACATTTGTAACATTGTCTAACCTGTGATATTGTCACACTTGTAACATTGCCACACCTGTCATGATATTTCGCCTGTCATATAATTTCGCACGTACCATTGTCACATCTGTAATGTTGTCTTGCCTGTAACATTGTCTTACCTGTGATATTATCTCACCTGTAACATTGTCTCACTGTAACATTGTCTTACCTGTGATATTATCTCACCTGTAACATTGTATCACTGTAACATTGTCCCACCTGTAATATTATCTCTCCTGTAACATTGTCTCACTGTAACATTGTCCCACCTGTAATATTATCTCTCCTGTAACATTGTCTCACTGTAACATTGTCCCACCTGTAATATTATCTCTCCTGTAACATTGTCTCACTGTAACATTGCCTTAAATCATAGTCGTATGTTAGGTGCTTCTTTGTTTTCTTCCTGTTTAGAACAACAAATGGCCAGAGACAACAAATACAAGTTTGATAAACAGGTTTACCAACGATGCCAACAACAGCTGCATCTGTTGAGGAAAGATCCCAAACCTACCGCTCCGCCGGCTAGCCAACGAAAGTACTGCCAACATGAGGCTAAACTGTCCATCACTGCACCACCGCCGCCCGCCGACAACGCCGTGGAGACGCCCAAAAGTGGAATGTGCTGTGACTGCCTCAACACAGCGAGGAGTGTGAGGCCATCGCCTGTCCTGTAGCCAGGAGACAGTCACGTGAATGGGTGTCTTAAGCCGTGGCTATCAAATAAGAGACACATTCTACTGCTGTAGGAGCCACACATCGGCTGCAGAATGTTTATAAATCATATAATAATGGCCTCACTTCAAATGTGTAGTCCATATTGAATAGCACAAGATATCAGCATAAAATAATTATTTCACATGGAGGAAATAAATTGTGCAGATATTGTGTTCATGTACATGTCTTGGTTGTTGCTGTTGTATCCTTACTGGAGGACATGTCAAAGATTTGTTCTGGCGTGCTTCTTATTGTTGAGATTGTTTCCACCATCAAAGACTCCACCAGGTGCTGAGATCGTGTGATGGTAGGAGTGCCCGGGTCCGCGGGGGAAGACTGCCACCGGAATCTACATATCCACAAAGAGCAAATAACTCGTCCAGTATTACCCAGTTCAGACCGGGGTCTATTATGAATGTCAAGGGTCAGATACTCTTCCCAGCCGTGGCTAGCAGTCATGAGCATCTTAAGGAGGTCGTTGACAAAACGGCGCAAGTATGGGGTTGGGAGGATGTTTCTATGGATCCTGGGGGTTGAAAGGATGTTTCTATGGATCCTGGGATGCCTTAATAATGCGGCCATAATCGTGGAAGCTGTTCAGAAAGTGAAGACAGAGAAAATCATAAACGTGGTCATCCCAAGGGTAGATGTGACAGGCCCTCAAGATGTAGCACGCACCCGGCAAGATCACCACAATAGCGAAGCAATATTCCGTAGACTTCCTCGCTTCCCTTCTCGACCCCAACGTTCACGGATAGATGGGTCGATGTCCAGGTGGCATAGCCATGGGATGAGCTATGTTTCCTATACCGTTCCTCTGTCAGTGCAGGTCATTCTGGGGGTGGCTGTAGCTAGGCACAAGTTCGCCTCAGAAGGCTGTCATGAATGAAGCAACCATCCTTGCATTAGACGAGAGCCATGCATGTTCCCGTGGTTAGGTCAACTGATCGCCAGGGGCAGAACCAGCTTCAAGCCCAAAAAGTCAAGAAGAATGTTGGTTATTAAGGGCAAAGTAACGGCAACCGTGTTCTTGTTGAGTTGCTGGATCAAGAGTTGATGTGACATTGCCGTTTTGAGTTGCTGGTTCATGTGATAGATTCCCCACCGGGGTGGAACTGTTTAAATCTGGACCTGAGCTGCCAGACCTACCAAACTCAAACTGGGCACCAGGACAGTGTCTGGGAAGTAGAGGTGGTCACGTGACCCTGACCCCATGACCTATAGAGTGTCGATTGGTCGATACAAATATGGGACTGGATTACCAGAAGCACCCATGCAATAAATGTGTTGTGGGTAGGGTATTTTATGTGACATGTGGTCTGGGCAGTGGTTTGTTTATTGTTGGTCTCCAAGGGTCAGGTAATTGTCAGCACGCACATTGTACACCCGACCGCTCTGAGATTGGTGCCCACCACCGAGGTGATCACGTGTCGCATCCGCTGCCCTGGGATTATAGGGGTGCATACTTTCCTCAAGATACTTATGTTTGTAAACAGAAAATCTACTCCATTATTGATATCCAGTCAACTGGTGTTACAATCCACTCCATGACTGATATCCAGTCTGCTGGGGTTACAATCCACTCCATGATTTATATCCAGTTTGCTGGTGTCACAATCCACTCTATGATTTATATCCAGTTTGCTGGTGTCACAATCCACTCTATGATTTATATCCAGTTTCCTGGTGTCACATTCCACTCTATGATTTATATCCAGTTTGCTGGTGTCACAATCCACTCTATGATTTATATCCAGTCTGCTGGTGTCACAATCCACTCTATGATTTATATCCAGTTTGCTGGTGTCACAATCCACTCCTATGATTTATATCCAGTTTGCTGGTGTCACAATCCACTCCTATGATTTATATTCAGTCTGCTGGTGTCACAATCCACTCTATGATTTATATCCAGTCTGCCTGGTGTCACAATCCACTCTATAGATTTATATCCAGTCTGCTGGTGTCACAATCCACTCTACTGATTTATATCCAGTCTGCTGGTGTCACAATCCACTCCATGATTTATATCCAGTTTGCTGGTGTCACAATCCACTCCATGATTTATATCCAGTTTGCTGGTGTCACAATCCACTCTATGATTTATAGTCTGCTGGTGTCACAGTCCACTCTATGATTTATATCCAGTCTGCTGGTGTTACAATCCACTCCTATGATTTATATCCAGTTTGCTGGTGTCACAATCCACTCTATGATTTATATCCAGTTTGCTGGTGTCACAATCCACTCCTTGATTTATATTCAGTTTGCTGGTGTCAGAATCCACTCTATGATTTATATCCAGTTTGCTGGTGTCACAATCCACTCCATGATTTATATCCAGTTTATCTGGTGTCACAATCCACTCCATGATTTATATTCAGTTTGCTGGTGTCACAATCCACTCTATGATTTATATCCAGTTTGCCTGGTGTCACAATTCCACTCTATGATTTATATCCAGTTTGCTGGTGTCACAATCCACTCTATGATTTATATCCAGTTTGCTGGTGTCACAATCCACTCCAAGATTTATATCCAGTCTGCTGGTGTCACAATCCACTACATGATTTATATCCAGTTTGCTGGTGTTACAATCCACTCCATGATTTATATCCAGTTTGCTGGGATTACAATCTACTTAATGATTTATATCCAATTTGCTGGTGTCACAATCCACTCCATGATTTATATCCAGTTTGCTGGTGTCACAATCCACTCCATGAATTATATCCAGTTTGTTGGTGTCACAATCCACTCCATGATTTATATCCAGTTTGCTGGTGTCACAATCCACTCCATGATTTATATCCAGTTTGCTGGTGTCACAATCCACTCCATGATTTATATCCAGTTTGCTGGGATTACAATCTACTTAATGATTTATATCCAATTTGCTGGTGTCACAATCTCCTGGTTGTTTCACAAAGATATAAAAACTCAGGACTTCGTGGGATAGCAACCTTCACCATCCTCTCCCCCATCTCTTTCTCTCTCTCAATCCCTCTCTCTCTCTTTCTCTTCTCTCTTCCTCCCCTCTCTCTCAATCCCTCTCTTTCCCTGTCTCTTTCTCTTCTCTCTCCCCTCTCTCTCCCTCTATCTCTCTCCCCCTCCCTCTCTCCCGCTATCGCTCTCTCTATATCGTTCTCTCCCTCTCTCTCCCCCTCTATCTCTCCTCTTTGTCTCTCTCAATCTTTCCCTCTATCTCTCTCTCTCTTTCTTTCTCCCTCTCTCTACCCCTCTCTACCCCTCTCTCTCTCTCCCCTCTCTCTCTCCCCCTCTCTCTCCCTCCCTCTCTCCCACTATCGCTCTCCCTATATCGTTCTCTCCCTCTCTCTCTCCTCTTTGTCTCTCTCAATCTTTCCCTCTATCTCTCTCTCTTTCTTTCTCCCTCTCTCTACCCCTCTCTCTCTCTCTCATCTCTCTCCCTCTTTCTCCCTCTCTCTCGCTCCCTCTCTCTCTCTCTTTCTCTGTCTCCAGGTCACAAAACCAATATCCAGCTCAGTTTGTTCAAAAGTTGCTTCATAAGTGATGTTGAATGAAAGAATGTATGAGAGGAAATAGAGAAGAAGGGCAGAATGTCAGACGGGCCTGCGTGCCCAATTCTTAACCCTTTGAAAATAAAGACTTATTATTATTATTATTATTATAAAGATGAAGCCTTGACCTGGTTGGCGACTGTAGTTGGCTAGCTGAACCATGGAGGTCAAGGTCTTGCCATGACCTGGGTGACAACTGTAGCTAGTGACCTCAGCCATAGAGGTCAAGGTCTTGCCATGACCTGGGTGACAACTGTAGCTAGTGACCTCAGCCATAGAGGTCAAGGTCTTGCCATTACCTGGGTGACAACTGTAGCTAGTGACCTCGGCCGTGGATGTCAAGGTCTTGCCATGACTTGGTTGACAACTGTAGCTAGTGACCTATGGTTGTCAAGGTCTTGCCATGACCTGGTTGACAACTGTAGCTAGTGACCTCAGCCATGGGTGTCAAGGTCTTGCCATGACCTGGTTGACAACTGTAGCTAGTGACCTCGGCCGTGGATGTCAAGGTCTTGCCATGACCTGGTTGACAACTGTAGCTAGTGACCTCAGCCATGGGTGTCAAGGTCTTGCCATGACCTGGTTGACAACTGTAGCTAGTGACCTCGGCCGTGGGTGTGTGGCAGACTACAAGTTTAGCTGTCTGCACTCTCAACAAATAAACACAAACACAAAGCAGAAAGTTTAGTTTTATAAAATAAAGTAAACATCATTATAAAAAGTTCAGTTT
Organism: Cepaea nemoralis; assembly: GCA_014155875.1. Classification (NCBI taxonomy): domain Eukaryota; kingdom Metazoa; phylum Mollusca; class Gastropoda; order Stylommatophora; family Helicidae; genus Cepaea; species Cepaea nemoralis. The sequence goes on from JACEFZ010011398.1 coordinate 189,318, forward strand.
TATCAAATAAAGTAAACACATAAACATGTGTAAGACTTGAAGAGTATTTTCATTGCCTAGACCAGACTGTTCTGGTTCAACTCAGTATTGACCAGGTGAACGCATTTTAACATGCAGGTAAATCACTGTCTTCAACAAATAGAGTGAGTGTCAGTATTCACGTGCCAAAACATATCACAATAGTTTAAAAATCTGTGTAATATCAATATCATTACAACTTCAATATTCATGAAATATAAACATACAACAGATATTCTGTTTCATGAGTATTTACACTGACATTTCTTAAAGTTCTTTGGTAATTTTATAGTGAGAACATTTACACAAATTGTCTTTAAAGTATAAATAATTGTGTATGCTTCAACAGTAATTTGGATGATGCTGTCAAAATCTGCCGGCTTCCTGGCATAGAGGTTAGCGACTTTTCTCCGTAATCTCGTATACTCTCGTAAGTAACGTGACGACAGTGATAATCAGCAGTGGTTCGAATAACGTCGGTAACTTACAGGGTATGTGAGCCGGCCGCTCAGAAAGCAATGGCAAACTACTGAGCATAATCTTGCCAAGAAATCAACATACAGCTGAAAGATGCTGATATTGACAGTGATGTCCTGTAAAGGATATGCAAAACACTTTTTTTTGTCAAAATCTAACTAAAGGTGTCAGGTTGACATCTTTCTGTGCACAGCATGCACATGAACTGAGAGTTATTTCCCTGGCACATTACTCTAGCTCAGAGTTGTCTTCTCATGAGCCATTCCATCCCCAATACCATAAATATACAACAGACAGATGCAACATTAGTGTCAGGTGAAACACATGAAAAAACCAACAAACTTCCAGATCAGTATCAAGTTAAACACACACAAACAGGCAAACTTCTACATTAGTATAGAGTGAAACATATCAAGTGAAACACACACAAACAGGCAAACTTCTACATTAGTATAGAGTGAAACATATCAAGTGAAACACACACAAACAGGCAAACTTCTACATTAGTATAGAGTGAAACATATCAAGTGAAACACACACAAACAGGCAAACTTCTACATTAGTATAGAGTGAAACATATCAAGTGAAACACACACAAACAGGCAAACTTCTACATTAGTATAGAGTGAAACATATCAAGTGAAACACACACAAACAGGCAAACTTCTACATTAGTATAGAGTGAAACATATCAAGTGAAACACACACAAACAGGCAAACTTCTACATTAGTATAGAGTGAAACATATCAAGTGAAACACACACAAACAGGCAAACTTCTACATTAGTATAGAGTGAAACATATCAAGTGAAACACACACAAACAGGCAAAACTTCTACATTAGTATAGAGTGAAACATATCAAGTGAAACACACACAAACAGGCAAACTTCTACATTAGTATAGAGTGAAACATATCAAGTGAAACACACACAAACAGGCAAACTTCTACATTAGTATAGAGTGAAACATATCAAGTGAAACACACACAAACAGGCAAACTTCTACATTAGTATAGAGTGAAACATATCAAGTGAAACACACACAAACAGGCAAACTTCTACATTAGTATAGAGTGAAACATATCAAGTGAAAACACACACAAACAGGCAAACTTCTACATTAGTATAGAGTGAAACATATCAAGTGAAACACACACAAACAGGCAAACTTCTACATTAGTATAGAGTGAAACATATCAAGTGAAACACACACAAACAGGCAAACTTCTACATTAGTATAGAGTGAAACATATCAAGTGAAACACACACAAACAGGCAAACTTCTACATTAGTATAGAGTGAAACATATCAAGTGAAACACACACAAACAGGCAAACTTCTACATTAGTATAGAGTGAAACATATCAAGTGAAACACACACAAACAGGCAAACTTCTACATTAGTATAGAGTGAAACATATCAAGTGAAACACACACAAACAGGCAAACTTCTACATTAGTATAGAGTGAAACATATCAAGTGAAACACACACAAACAGGCAAACTTCTACATTAGTATAGAGTGAAACATATCAAGTGAAACACACACAAACAGGCAAACTTCTACATTAGTATAGAGTGAAACATATCAAGTGAGACACACACAAACAGGCAAACTTCTACATTAGTATAGAGTGAAACATATCAAGTGAGACACACACAAACAGGCAAACTTCTACATTAGTATAGAGTGAAACATATCAAGTGAAACACACACAAACAGGCAAACTTCTACATTAGTATAGAGTGAAACATATCAAGTGAAACACACACAAACAGGCAAACTTCTACATTAGTATAGAGTGAAACATATCAAGTGAAACACACACAAACAGGCAAACTTCTACATTAGTATAGAGTGAAACATATCAAGTGAAACACACACAAACAGGCAAACTTCTACATTAGTATAGAGTGAAACAGGCAGACATCCACAAAGACAGTGCTGAATGTCAACTGTTGTTCTTTAACAAAACATTGTAAGAACAATGAAGCCATGGTAGCATCAGCTCTGGTGGGACATGTGGTTGTGTCATCTGACATATGTGTGGTTGTGTATCAATCTGATATACATGTGGTTGTGTCATCTGACATATGTGTGGTTGTGTATCAATCTGATATACATGTGGTTGTGTATCAATCTGATATATATGTGTGGTTGTGTATCAATCTGATATATGTGTGGTTGTGAATCAATCTGATATATGTGTGGTTGTGTATCAATCTGATATATGTGTGGTTGTGTATCAATCTGATATACATGTGGTTGTGTATCAATCTGATGTACATGTGGTTGTGTATCATTCTGATATACATGTGGTTGTGTATCAATCTGATGTACATGTGGTTGTGTATCATTCTGATATACATGTGGTTGTGTATCATTCTGATATACATGTGGTTGTGTATTAATCTGATGTACATGTGGTTGTGTATCAATCTGATATACATGTGGTTGTGTATCAATCTGATATACATGTGGTTGTGTGTCAATCTGATATACATGTGATTGTGTATCAATCTGATGTACATGTGGTTGTGTATCATTCTGATATACATGTGGTTGTGTATCATTCTGATATACATGTGATTGTGTATCAATCTGATATACATGTGGTTGTGTGTCAATCTGATATAATGTGATTGTGTATCAATCTGATGTACATGTGGTTGTGTATCAATCTGATATACATTGGTTGTGTATCAATCTGATATACATGTGGTTGTGTGTCAATCTGATATACATGTGGTTGTGTATCAATCTGATATACATGTGGTTGTGTGTCAATCTGATATACATGTGATTGTGTATCAATCTGATGTACATGTGATTGTGTATCATTCTGATATACATGTGGTTGTGTATCAATCTGATGTACATGTGGTTGTGTATCAATCTGATATACATGTGGTTGTGTATCAATCTGATATACATGTGGTTGTGTATCAATCTGATATACATGTGGTTGTGTATCAATCTGATATACATGTGGTTGTGTATCAATCTGATATACATGTGGTTGTGTATCAATCTGATATACATTGGTTGTGTATCAATCTGATATACATGTGGTTGTGTATCAATCTGATATACATGTGGTTGTGTATCAATCTGATATACATTGGTTGTGTATCAATCTGATATACATGTGGTTGTGTATCAATCTGGTGGTCGTGTGGTTGTGTATCAATCTGATGGTCGTGTGGTTGTGTATCAATCTCATATGCATGTGGCTGTGTATCAATCTGATGGTTGTGTGGTTGTGTATCAATCTGATGGTTGTGTGGTTGTGTATCAATCTGATGTGCATGTGATTGTGCATTAATTTGATATACACGTGGTTTACATCGATCTGATATATATGTGGTTGTGTATCAATCTGATATACGTGTGGTTGTGAATCAATCTGATATATATGTGGTTGTGTATCAATCTGATATACATGTGGTTGTGTATCAATCTGATATACATGTGGTTGTGTATCAATCAGATATACATGTGATTGTGTATCAATCTGACATATGTGTGGTTGTGTATCAAACTGATACTCATGTGGTTGTGTATCAGTCTGATATACATGTGCTTGTGATTCAATCTGATATACATGTGCTTGTGTATCAATCTGATATACATGTGGTTGTGTATCAATCTGATGTACATGTGGTTGTGTATCAATCTGATATACATGTGGTTGTGTATCAATCAGATATACATGTGATTGTGTATCAATCTGACATATGTGTGGTTGTGTATCAAACTGATACTCATGTGGTTGTGTATCAGTCTGATATACATGTGCTTGTGATTCAATCTGATATACATGTGCTTGTGTATCAATCTGATATACATGTGGTTGTGTATCAATCTGATGTACATGTGGTCTGCATCAATCTGATTAAATGGGGTTGTGTATCAATCTGATGTACATGTGATTGTGCATCAATCTGATATACATGTGGTTTGCATCAATCTGATATATATGTGGTTGTGTATCAATCTGATGTACATGTGGTTGTGTATCAATCTGACATACATGTGGTTGTGTATCAATCTGATATACATGTGGCTGTGTATCAATGCCCAGACTTATCTTGTTCACAGCGAACAAATTTCAGGAAATCTGAGAATGTTTGCAAATATAAACGCACATTACACAAATCTTTAACCAATAACAGAGAGAGAACGGCAGACAGGCATGCACGTGGGCGCGCGCGCACACACACACACACGCGCATGCATGCACTCATATCCACACATACACAAAGTAGTTTAGTTAGTTTAGTTTAGTTTAGTCGTTGGATCAACATCACGGCACACGGTTTAACCCACAAGTGCTCCGTTTTCCTCCTAACTCAAACCTGAGTCTGGAGAAACTCAGCTCAATGCATGAACTCCGTTGCATCGGCGAGGATCCTGAAATACTTTGGGTAGATTTTTAACTCGAAATTTTGCCCGGGCAGCGCCGTTAGGCTACTCTTTTTTCGATTTCCAACTGCCAAGGGATTTTTTATGTGCGCAACAATACACACGGGCGTCCGATCTCACTACCCAGAGACCAGGGGAAATTTTATTACTGGAAGTCCAGGTGGATTTTTTAAATAAATCCTGGTCCTCATTGGGGCCTGAACCCGGGACCTCCAGCACTCGAGGCGGACACCATACCTCGAGACCACTCATGATGCAGCCATTTTACCTGTAACAGATAGTCACTGTCAACAAATAACACCGTAATTATTATCCAGATGCAATATTACTAGTCCCAGGTTTTTAACTATTATTGCAAGGATAATAAAAACTCTTGCCTGAGATTGTTTTAAACACCACTGATCAATGTCAAGTCTATCTTGAGACTGTAAAAATAGGTTTACTCTTCTTCAGCTGATTACCTAGAGTCAGCTAAATATGGAGTAAATTATTTATAGATCACTTAATGACAGCCAAATTTAATGTAAATATTCATAGATTTAGACCACATAATGTAAGCCATGGCAAAAGTAGCCTTCAGCAAGATGAAAGGCATTCTGACCAATAAAAAGATGTCAATTGCAACGAGAAAAAGAGTGTTGAGGAGATACATAGAGCCTGTTCTTTTGTATGGATGTGAAACTTGGACAATGTGCAGTCAAGCTGAAAAACATCTGATGGCTGTGGAAATGTAGTTTCTGAGGAAAATGCAAAGAATACCATGGACAGACAGAAAAATCAATGACCAAGTACTACAGGAGACAAATGAAAATTGTAGACTGATTAGAGAAATTAGACGAAGACAGTCACAATTTTTTGGACATGTTATGAGAAGAAATGGACTGGAGAACTTGGTGACAACTGGCAAGATAGAAGGGAACAGACCAAGAGGCTGACCGAGAGGAAAATACTTGGATGGCTTGGCCACATGGCATGGACGAGACAGGAACACTGAGCTGATCCATGACACTGGTGATCGAGTGAAATGGCGAGTCATGACCGCCCACGCTTTCCGGCATGGCACATGATTGATTGAATGTAAGCTAAATGTAATGTAAATACTCATAGATGTAAACTAATTAATGTAAGCGAAATATAAAGTAAAATCTAAGTTTAGATCAACTCTAATAAAAGCCAGATATAAAGTAAATTATAGTTTGAAGTCACTTAATGTAAGCTAGAAATTAATTAAAATATAGATTTAAATGACTTAATGTAAGCTAAATATAAAGCAAACTACTCATAGTTTTAAGTCAGTTAATGTAAGCTAAATATAAAGTAAACCACTCATAGTTTTAAGTCAATTAATGTAAGCTAAATATAAAGTAAAATATAGATTGAAATCACTTAATGTAAACAAGATAAAATGTAAACTACTGATGGATTTAAATCACTAAATGTAAGCTAAATGTAATGTAAATACTGATAGTCTCAAGTTACTTGATGAACTGTTTTAAAATAAAACCAGAAATAACAGAATAACATAATCTATACCATATGAAAGAGGAAAAGTAACCAATCAACATCCCCATGAAGGGGGTGGAGAACACAATACGAATATCTGAACTGCTCGGAGGACATGAGTAGACAAATGAAATCTCATTATCTGGAAAATAAACTATAGACACAGTGTGTTCAAATTATAACCCAGAAGGGTTGAACAGGATATTGCCTTTCAAAAAACCATAGGCAAAAGAAAACATGTGATGGCAGAGTACTGTACACAAAGAATACTGTTGTTACAAATTGTCATTTCAGTGTGAGCAAATAACGGATTACAACGTTAGCAAACATGTCCTAGAGAAAGTAAAGTCATAACAATAAAAATCTCTCACAGCAGATGTGTGGGGAAACTATAAAATCTACAGTTAGTTTTATACACTTCAAGAAACAATACCTTGTATATTTATTTATATATTTCATGTTGCATAAAGGATGGTGTGAAGAAGCCAGAAATATGTGAATACTAATATGGTTGAAGGATCTTCTACTGCCGGACATAGATGTGAAATATGTGAATACTAATGTGTTTGTTGGAATTGTCACTGGTAGACAAGTATGTGAATCACAGATGCGAAACATATGAATACTAATATGGTTGAAGGATCTTCTACTGCTGGACATAGATGTGAAATATGTGAATACTAATGTGTTTGTTGGAATTGTCACTGGTAGACAAGTATGTGAATCACAGATGCGAAACATATGAATACTAATATGGTTGAAGGATCTTCTACTGCCGGACATAGATGTGAAATATGTGAATACTAATGTGTTTGTTGGAATTGTCACTGGTAGACAAGTATGTGAATCACAGATGCGAAACATATGAATACTAATATGGTTGAAGAATTTGTCACTAACTGACTTAGTTGTGAAATAAGACAATTTGTCAATGACTGACTTAGTTGTGAAATAGACAATCATAGATGTGAAATATGGTAATACTAATATGGTTGAAAGAACTGATGGTGGCATAACTTGCCGAACACATTTTGTTGTTTCATCATGATGAAAATCTGTGTGTGGCATCGATGCCTCATTTAGATTAGAAAACTTCTTCATTTATTATTTCTAAAATATTGACTGACAGCTTTTCCAAAAGCAAACGTACATACACATGATGACAATATCAATGTTAACCATAAGTACAGACCTGTTTTATCTGCATGAAATGTTTTGGACAGTTATGTGACTGTACCTTATGCTAACTATATCTACAGTGATTATAAAACAAGCAATCATGCCAGATTTATTTCAAAGCTTGGTGATTTTAAGATATATTTAGATCAAATTTTCAACAATGCTGTATACCTTTAACTTAAAAATACAACAGTTGTAAGCAATGTAAGCAGCAGTGTAAGCAGCAATGCTATTTAGCTGGACTAGGGAAAGCGATCTCCTTGTATTTATTGCTTAGTTGAAGAAATAAAATTATTTCCTCGAGGCATCTCCAGAGAATTTGTCCACCCAGGCTTTTCTCCATCGCTGGTCTTTCACATTCAACTCTCCCCAGATACCTGCAGATATTTACATACTAACAATTCATATAGCAATTCTTGACATTTAGATATTTAAATAATTATGTATATGTATAGAGGGAGAGACTAAGAGAGACAGGGATAGACAGACAGATAAGACAACCTACATTTATAATACAAGAAAATTACTATCATACAACAATCAAAACTACAGTCATATGACAATAGTTAGTTAGTTAGTTAGTCATCAGATCATACTTATTACACATCGACCATTTAGTCAATAAGTGCTCGAATCCCCTCCTCAGCAAATCCCGCAGCGTGTAGCGGCTAACGACGCCAGTTCTGTGTTGGTTTATCAGTCTTCTTTGGCTTCCTGCATAGTGTTCTTGTTTGGCCACACCTCTTTTAACTTGCTGTTCTCGCAGCCTGACCATGGTTGTAGATTCCCAGTTATTGCTAGGTTCTCGTAAACGACTTACTTCTCGAAGAGCATTCAGAATGTCTGCCTGGTCCATTGCTCGTCCGACTTCCACAGTAGCCCTACCTGCAAGCCTGTCAGCCTGCTCATTTCCTTGTACACCCGCATGCTCTGGAACGAAAATGAACCTAATCTTTGCCAACCGAGACCACTCCAGAGACAGCAACCACTCTCTTTGGACCCACCCCATCTCTATCCTTCTCAGCATACTCATTGAGTCACTAAGGAAACATGCCCTAGTGAATGTCTGTGTCTAGAGCCATATTATTGCTCTACTTACTGCCATGATTTCCATAGTCAGGCTACTCGTGGTCAAAGCAAAAGCGATGTTCCTTCTCACTCTTCCCTCCGGCCTGAGCCGTAAAGGCCCATGAACTTCTCACTCCACAGACGACCACTTCCGTGTAAATGACAGCATCATCCTCTATAGAATTCTCGAAGATCGAAGCATGTACTTCCACCTCCACAGCAGCTGGATTTTCTTGTCTGCATTTCCTGTCTAGTTGGATGCACACTGAAAGGGATGTGCAGAAATCTGTTGGCACTTGTACCCACTCCTCGCCAGGTTCAAAATCCTCAAGTGAACACTCCTGCTGAAGAATATCTTCAGCTTAACCCATCCACGACTTTCCTCTTCCTTCTTAATCTTGCTATTCAGTGGATGTTGTGTGTTTGTGTTGACTCTGAGGTAGGCACGTGCTCGGAAAATTTGTATTCTGTCCCCCATGGTTGGAAAATCAAGAAGGTAGCGCATCGCTCTGCATGCTGTATCTCTTGTACATCCAAGAATAATGTGCATAGCTTTATTCTGTATCCTATCCATCCTTTTCATCTGCTTATGGCTGAGAGTCAGGATCGCCATCGCATACTCCAAAACAGACATGACCAGCCCCTCGTACAGAAGACATAGATGGCGCTGCTCACAGTTTGCCACCGCCGTCACCCGCATGGCAGCCAAACCCTGCTTGGCCTTTGTTATCACCTAGTCTACATGCTCAGTATAAGCTAGGCTTCGATCAAATCGTATCCCCAGGTAATTCATTGCCTGCGTTCTTTCCACCGTCTCTGAACCCAGATGTACAGTTGGTGCTGTGGTGTTGACAATATGGTTATTCAAAGAGAACCATGTCACTGTTGCCTTTGTTGGGTTGACCATTGCCCCAGCTTCAACACACCATGTACTTATGTGACTGAGTTTGGTTTGTAATTCCACAGCAACCTGATCTCTATCCTTACCGTGACGATACACTAAAACATTGTCTGCAAGCGATAATGTCCTCCTCGATCCTATGGTTTGATCACTGATGATTCTCACAGTGTAGGCGCTGAACAGTACCGGAGATAATGGTGATCCCTGTGGTAGGCCAGGATATATTGTTGTTGGTTCCGAAGTCCATCTGCCACATCTAAAAACTACTTTCCGTTGGAAGAGGGCTGCAGCAATCCAACTAAGGAGGAAAGGACTTATCTTGAATTCAAGAAGCTGAAGCATTAAAAACTCCAATGGTACTCTGTTGTACGCGTCTTCAAGATAGTCATATGACATATATATATATATATTGTTGTTTTCATTGTTTTCAGTGTCAGACATATGACAATGAAAACAACAAACATACAACATTTCAAAACTACAATCATACAACAATCAAAACTATATTCATACATCAACCAAATCTACAGTCATGCAACAATTATACCTACAGTCTTACAACAACAACAAATATAATCATACATCAACCAAAACTACATTGATACAACAATGACATCTACAGTAATACAATAACTAAAACTGCAGTTATACAACAGTTAAATCTACAGTTACACAACAACCAAATCTACAGTTGTACAATCAGGAAAACTATCATCATACAACAAAAACTATTCTCATACAATCAAACCAAGTTTGGTGATACACAAGCAACAACTATGGTCATACAATAACAACTACAACTATATTTATACATCAACTACAATCATACAACAATGGCATATATAGTCATATAACAATCAAATATGCAGCTATAAAACAGTCACAGTTATGATAATACAGTAACAATAATTTAGGTCATATAACAACAACAATAACAATGGACATACAACAACAAATATAGTCATATACAAACAACAGCAATGTTCATAAAGCAACAATAACTATATTCATATAACCATGAAAGCAACAATGGTCCAACGACAACTATATAGTAAAAACAATAGAAACATCTAAGATCATGCTACAACAACTATGGTCATCCAACAACAACTAAGATCATTCAACAACTATGGTCAAACCTGTTGGTTAGAGGAGACCACTACAACACACACTGTCTTCATCACAGACTCAAGTAGTATGCTTAGCAAGGTGGAGAGAGGAATGTTTCGTGTGGAATGGCTTAATTCGCTTCAGAGGTCACAGATTGTGAGAATTGTATGGATTTTTTGCTGCCCATGCAGGAGTGCAGGGGAATGAACAGGCAGATAGGCTGGCAGGGAATGCACCTCGTGGTGGTAGATTACTTATGGACAAGAGGGAGGTGGTTGTGCGGCCAGTAGGATGAGGTGGACAAGGTGAGGTAACAGATTGAGAACCCGTATGTGGAAAGGATGAGATTGTGGGGGATTGGCAGGGGTTCTGGAAGAATCTCAAAACTGAGAGGGAAGACCAGGAGAACTTTCAATCAGATAGCAGTAGGAATGACTAATAGTCTGACTCTTCGCTGGCTGTTGAATGAGGGGATAGAGTGCATATGGGATTGTCCTGAGTGCAGTGATGTCAGTTCTTAACTCAACTCAACCTGTTGCCAATGACACTATCACAAGTTGTATGACTCACCCAGCCAGTCCCGCTTCAGTTTGTACCGCTGCCTGTCGACGTCCTCCTTGTTGTTCCACACCGCCAGATTGTGTTTATCCCGATACTCGCTGATGGTGTCGTTGGGCGTAAAGCCTGGCATGGTGGATGTCCTCAAGAACAGAGACAGCTGGGACAACTCATCGTATTGAGGATGGATGTCAGGCACTTCCAGCAAGCAAGATGGACGAGCAGGTGCTCTCATGGTTTTCCGACTCTCTCTTGCCTAGCAACAAATATGTGTATTTGTTCAGTCATGATGCCAACTATAACATAATCAGTTAGGTAGAATATGATTCCTCACACACATATGTTTGTGTGTGTGTCTGGGTCTATATATATGTGTGTGTGTGTGTGTGTGTGCGTGCGTGTGTGTGTATGTGTGTGTCTGTGCATGTGTGTGTGTGTGTGTGTGTGTGCATGTGTTGCATGCGTGCGTGCGTGCGTGCAGGTGTATGTGTGTATGTGTGCGCTCATATACATGTCTCTCTCTGTAACTACCTACTCATAGAGATTCTGACCTTCTAACTTAGCTGTCTATCCAACTTTGTAACAATCTATCTTGTCAGTCAATCCATTCACTCATTGATTTATCCACCCATCATCCATTATTTCAATATGCCTAATCTAACTAGCTATCTACCAAGCTTAACAAAGGCAACGTATCACAAACATCAGAAAGAGGCAGTCTTCATTTTTTTGCCACATAATTAAAAAATAAAAACTGGAACATGTGACAACAGAAACAATCTGTGGAAAGAGACGGGGGAAGGCAGTAAGAGAAAATGCTTGACAGTGTAATGGCATGGAAGGGAGTCAGCACATGATTTAATACATGCTGTTGGAGATTGCAAGATATGGAGAGGCCTGATGGCCCACGCCAGTCAGCAAGGCACTTGATCATGACATCCCTACCTCCCAACTCAACTATCTACCTTTCTTCAATCTACTCAACTATCTACCTTTCTTCAATCTACTCAACTATCTACCTTTCTTCAACCTACCCTGCCACCTACCTGTTTAACTTTCAACCAACCAAACTACCTACATACATATCTAATTACCTACATTCAAACCTATACATTTACTGACCTAACTTCCAAGCTAGAAAAAATAACTACCATCCAACCGACAGTGCAATCTATCTTCCAAACAACAAATCTGTCTACCTATCCTGAAACCTACAACTTTACCTACCTTGCAACCTATAAACTATCTACCTTGCAAACTACAAATTATCTACCTTGCAACTACAAATTACCTACCTTCTAAACTACAAATTATCTACTTTCCAAACTACAAATTATCTACCTTGCAACCTACAAATTATCTACCTTGCAAACTACAAATTATCTACCTTGCAAACTACAAATTATCTACCTTGCAAACTAGAAATTATCTATCTTCCAAACTACAAATCTCCTAACATTCACACCAACCTACAGATCTACTTAGCCTTCTTACAACCTACACATCTACCTACCTTCCAAGGTACAAATTACCAATACCTTCCAAACTACATATCAACGTGTCTTCCTTCCAACCTACAAATTTACCTTCCTTCAACTTACAAATCCACCTTCCTTCCAACCTAAAGATCTACCTTCCTTCCAACCTACAAATCCACCTTCCTTCCAACCTAAAAATCTACCTTCCTTCCAACCTACAAATCTACCTTTCTTCCAACCCAAAAATCTATATACCTACCTTTCAACCCACAAATCTGTCTACCTACCTTTGAACCCACAAATCTACCTACCCTCCTTCCAACCTACAAATCTACATATCTCCCTTCCAAACTACACATCTATCTATTTTCCAACCTACATATCTAAACACCTTCCTTCCAACCTAAAAATCTACCTACCTTCCTTCCAACCTACAAATCTACCTACGTTCCTTCCAACCTACAAATTTAACTTTCTTCCAACCTACAAATCTACCTTTCTTCCAACCCACAAATATACCTACCTACCTTCCAACCTACAAATCTACTTTAAAAAAATTTTTCAACCTACCTTCCAACCTATAAATCTATCTGCCTACCTTCCAATTTATAAATTTATCTATCTCCCAACCTAAAAATCTACCTACCTTCCAATCTACAAATCTACCTACCTACCTTCCAACCTACACATCTAACTACATACTTTCCAACCTACAAATCTACCTACCAACCTTCCAACCTACAAATTTGCCTACATAAATTTCAAACAAAAATCTAATTATCTTCCTTCAAACACATAAATCTAGCTACCTTCCAGCCTACAAACACACCTACCTTCCAACCTACAAATTTACCTACTTTCCAATCTACAAATCCACCAACCTTCCAACTTACAAATCTACCTACCTTCCATTCTACAAACCCACCCACCTTACAACATTTCAAATCCACCGACCTTCCAACTTACAAATCTACCTACCTTCCAATCTAAACACCCACCTACCTTCTAATCTTCAAATCTACCTACCTTCCATTCTATAAAACCACCTACCTTCTAATCTTCAAATCAACATACCTTCCAATCTACAAACCCACCTACCTTGCAACCTACAAGTTTACCTACATTCCATTCTATAAACCCACCTAACTACCTTCTAATCTACAAACCCACCTACCTTCCATTCTGCACACCCACCTCCTTCTAATCTACAAATCTACCTACCTTCCATTCTACAAATCCACCTACCTTCCAACCTACAAACCCACCTACCTTCCAATCTTCACACCTATAAACCAATCAACCAACCAATCTACAAATATGTCTCTTAGAAAAGCAGAACATTTTATACACATATAAAACAATACATATATATATATATATATATAAATAAATTCAAGTTGTATAAGTGTAAATAAATACCTTCAAATGACTTAAATTGACCCACAGGATTCACTGCAGCAGTAGTTTGACCACTGTTTGTTCCCTCAGTTTTATACCATGACGGAAACTTTTTTCCTTCCTCCTCAGGTTCAGTTATTCCCATCTGTTTCTTTTCACTTTCCAGGAATGCCTGTTTCTCCAACTGTTTTTGCTTTTTCACTGCAGACTCAATGCGTTGTCGATGAAAATCTGCTTCTTTTGCAATTTCTGGATTACAGTAACACATTTCTGGCCGGGTGTTATGCGGGCATTGAGTATTTAAACAAAAACCTGGATTGCATCCACCAGGGCAGATTGATTTCTTTCTCGGACATAAACGTCTCTCATTCTGAGGTACACAGACTCGGGACGTGCTTAGTGCCATGTTAGACAACGGTAATTACCCAGCCTACAAGAAACAAGAGAACAAACCTATTGGTTAATTACCCAGCCTACTTGAACCAAGAGAATAATCTTATTGGTTTATTGTCCAGCCTACAAGAAACAAGAGAATAATTTTATTGGTTAATATTATTTAGAGGTGATGACAGCACTGATAATAGGTTTTTGAATGTATTAGGAAAGATATGATATAATAATGTATGCTTATATATTTAAAAACTGTAAACTTTGTTATTAAGAAAAACTAGTTTGAGTATATTTGTTTTGTGCATGCAATCATATATAGTGAAGTAATAATGAGAGAGATCATAGAGATGCCAGGAATACTAATCGGAGGTTATAACATAAATAATATATGCTATGCAGATGACACAGTATTGGTGGCAGATAATGCAACATACCTACAACAATTGTTGGACATTGTAGTAACAGAGTGTGCAAAGAAAGGACTCTCCTTGAATATCAAGAAAATAGTAAAACAATGGTAATATCAAAGAAAATGGTGACACCAAAATGTGACATAGAAATAGAAGGGACAAGTCTTAACCAAGTGGATAATTTTAAATACATAGGGGTATATATAACATCAGATGGAAGATATACAACAGAGATTAAGAGCAGAATAAGGAAGCAAAAGCCACATTTCAGAAAATGAAGAGTATCTTATGCAATAAGTAACTATCAATGAATGTAAGAAAGAGAGTGCTGAAATGCTATAATAGAACCAGTTTTGCTGTATGTGTAACAGTGAGGGAATTGGGTTAGAAGTAAAGAGTTAAGGAATGCTGCGCATTCCTTGACTAGGGGGAAAACCATAGTGAACGTGTGTGCACGAATGAAGAAGTGTATCTAGGAGAACACACACGTCACTTAGGGGTCAGCGAGATAGATGTCAACACCAAGAAGTGAGTCTCCATCATGTGTGCTGAAATAGAACGATTCAGCTAATAAAGTATGTTTCTAACAACGCGAAGACTTGTGTCCTATACGATCATGTGCCTTATAACCTGTGTATAACACTATTATACCAGGTTGATTTGGTGCCGTGAATTTATGAAACATGGGAGGTCGCGGAGAGAAAGAGTACCGCCATAGAAGATGGTTATGTCTGGCGTGTCTGGTGAAGTAAATATTGAGAAACGCAACAGATGAAAGCCGACTGTTGGTAGCTGTTCTGAGTTTTCACTGGATTCCTGGTTAAGAAAGAGATCCATTTTCAAGGACAGCGCTAAAAAAAGGTTTGATTGATAAACTTATTTTTTTTGAAAGACTGATGTTATTACATAATTATGAAATTAACTGGAGAACTGACCAACGCAAAATGGTATATTAAGCCTGGGTGTTGTGTAATGCTGTTCTGCATCAAAAATCAGTATAAATTATGAGTTTTAACCCGTGGGACTGTTGAAGGTGAAGTCAAGGTTGTGGTACAAATTCCATAATTATGAAATCAAGATCTGCAATACTCTCTACAGTCACTTCAATTAAAGGAAGGCATAAATGAAACTTGTCTCAACTCGGGGTTTGGATAAAGTAATTTAAATTGACCATGGCGAGAGTCCCACATGAAAATAAGAGACTGGATAGCGTCAGCTTTAACTCCAATTGTTGTTGACTGGGTTACGTTTGCGCTGAAATATATATACGAAAATCCCAGATTGCTGCTGGAAAGTGAGTTTTTTTTGCTGAAGTCGTGATCAGTTGTCGCTTGCGTGAAGGTGACCTTACTTGAAAGGAATCTACAGTAATCGAGCAAGTAATCAAATGGTCTTGTTGCGAGCCTGATATCGAGCATAATCAACGTCGGGAAATAATTGGAAAGAACTGACTTCAACTTCGATTAAATTATTAAGGAAAGAAATCCAGAGGCTCTTCTTTGTTCTGCTCATTTCAACGAGCTTGATTAGAGTCCTTTTTTATGTGGTGTAGGTAATTCAAAATCAGGAGGTCATTTAAGTTCTTTTGTCAGAATTCAGGATTGAAACAGGAATATTTCTTCGTCAGGATCTTCGATTGGAGGCTTTAGTTAAGATAATTAGATAATATTAGAGTAATTAACAGATTATGTATTGTTGCTGGGTTTGAAATTAATATTGTTTGAAATATTTGTATATTCCTTGATAATTTCCAGTACAGGTTTTAGGATGGAATCCCAAGATTTTTCACAGGTACTCACTGGCGTTGGCGGGGCAATATCAAGGTTGGATGCAGTGTTAAGACAACAAAATATAAGCACTGATGTTGAAAGATTTAGTGGTCAAGCAAATCAGTTTAAGAAATGGATTATTTCTATTGAAAAACATGCATATTTAGTAAACGCTACAGATGGAGAGAAAAAGAATTTGGCATACAGAACAAGTACAAGTCCAGTTTCTGACCACATTAGAAGAAAGTTAGAGGCAGCAGGAGGTGAAACCTGGGAAGAATTTAAAGATGATCTCGCAAGAAAATATGCTGAAATTACTGATCCACAACACGCATTCTCAGTATTGCGACAGACTAGACAAAACAGCACAGAAAGTGTTCAGTTATACAGTGACAGGTTAATAAATTTAGCTGAAGAGTCATTTTTAGGACAGAATGTACGAGCAGAAGAAGTGGAACGGATGTTAGTAGGGATTTTTGTTGATGGGATTAGGTCAGATGGATTGAAATTTAAATTATTAAGAGAGAATCCTGCAAGATTGTCACAAGCGGTAGATATCGCTATACAAGAGGAAAGCTTGAGGAGGAGGTTTAGGCTAAGGGTAGGACGAGAGTTAGGTAGTAGTTCGGAAGATAGAATTGAAGAACCTATGGAAATAGGACAGTATAGACATGGATGGAGAGGAAGACGAGGAGAAATACAGATGGTGCAAAGAAACGAGAATGTATATAATCAAGATAGAAGAGGACAAGTGAGAAATACTGTAAGAAACATGGAAGGTAACACAAATAACTCGAATGTGGTTTGTTGGGGATGTCACCAACGTGGGCACATTTTTCGCTTTTGTGGTAACAGAAGTGGCCCATCGAATACGCAAAATAGTAGAGGTGTTCAGACGAGTATACAGAATAGAATTGCGAATGGCAGACCAGCAAATTGGAATTCTGGAGAAATACAGAGAAATTTTAGAAGGTCAGGAAATCAGGGAAATTGGCATCCCGCTTACTGAATAGGATCGGCAGTAGGAGGGAAGATAGTAAGATCCAAAAAGGGCAACAATATATTAAAAACCCAAAGGATGAGTATAGTAGAACATTTAGAAATAAAAAACAAGCCGAGGTAAAACAATTGTCATTAAATATGGTAGATCCTAGCTCATGTATAGTACAGATAGGAAAATATAAAGTTAGAACATTAGTTGATTCGGGAGCACAAGTTAGCGTGATTAAAGAAGCATTTTTATATCGAATGTTAAAAAATTGTAAAATATTTAGAATTCAGGAGAATCTTCATTCGGTAACGGGACAAAAATTAGAAGTGTTAGGACAAACGATGATAAATTTGAAATTAGGAGGGATAAATGTTAGGCATATGTTCCATGTGGTTAAAGATTTAAATAGAAATATGATATTGGGACGAGATTTTTTATTGAAAAATGGGGTGAGACTTTTATTTGATTTGCATAAATTAAAATTCCAAGATGTTTACGTAGATCTAGAAGAAGATATGCATGTGTCGACACTAGTTAGAGTCAAAACGACCATGAATTTAAAACCACAGTCAGTTAATTTGATACAAGCAAGACTAAAGAGAAACCCGTATTATGTAGCAGGAAACATAGTCAGAATCACGGAATTGCAAAATGAAATAATTGATGAGCCAGGTTTAGAAGTTCCGGATGGAATAATAGAATTAGATAAAAGTTTAACATTTCCAGTAATGGTTATTAATAACACAGGTAGAGAAATTAAATTATACAGAGGATGTGTAATAGCTAAGCTAGAACATAACGTTAGTGACATATTGGCAACAGATAGAGTAAATATGGCAGGCATAAGTTATTCAGAAACCTCTAATGAAAGAAGTAATAATAGACGCGGATACAGAAGAAAAGGGAACGTAAGAATGGATGAATTGATCCATCCATCTAGAAGAAATACAGCACAAATACATTCACTAGACAAAGTAACAAGAGAAAAAGAATTGTTAGCACAATTAAAAACTTCGCCAGAAAATAAGGAAGTGTTAGAACAACTTATAAAGCAAAATCAAGATGTGTTTGCGATAAATGATTTAGAATTGGGTAAGACACAAACAGTTACGATGGAAATAGACACGGGAGATCATCCACCAATTAGTTTAAAACCATACAGAACTCCATTAAGAAATAGAGAAGTCGTAGAAAAGGCAATAGAAGATATGTTGAAAGCAGGCATAATAACAAGATCAAAATCAGAATGGTCATCTCCGGTGGTAATTGTGGCCAAGTCTGATGGTTCGAACAGGTTCTGTTGTGACTACAGGGCGTTAAATAAAATTACTAAGAATGTAGCGTACCCACTGCCAGTAATAGATGATATTTTGGGGCTGCTTAATGGCTTCTACATATTTCACAACGCTGGACGCAAGGGCAGGATTTTGGTGTATTCCGATGTCGGTAGACGCGCAAAAGAAAAGTGCCTTTTGTACTCATATGGGTTCGTACGAATTTTTACGTATGCCATTCGGTCTGAAAAATGCACCGTCTCACTATATGTTCTTAATAAATGAAGTACTAGACGGTATGCAAAGTTTTGCCCTAGCATATATTGATGACGTATTGATTTTTACGAAAGGAGATGTAGAGAATCATTTAAAACATGTTAGACTAGTATTTGACAGATTAAGAAGGCATGACGTTAAATTAAAGCTTAGTAAGTGCCAGTTTTTAAAGACAGAAACAAAATATTTAGGCTATATAATAAATAGGGAAGGTATTAAACCAGACCAGGAAAAGATAAAGGTTATTAAAGAGTTACCTCCTCCCACTAACGTTAAGGAAGTGCGTGCTTTTATAGGAACGTGTGCGTATTATAGACGGTTTGTACCAGCTTTTTCAAGGATAGCAATACCTATTACGAATTTAACGGGTAAATACGCTAGATTTAAATGGGATGAGGAGTGTCAAAAAGCGTTCGAACTTTTAAAAGATAGCTTAACGGTGGTACCATTATTAACACATCCAGACCTGAATAAACAGCTAATACTATACACAGATGCTTCAGACAACGCAATAGGAGCATGTTTAGTTCAACCATATGAAGGAGAAGAATCTGGAATACCAGGGGTTAAAAATGAAAGACCAATCTATTTCTTGTCGCATAAACTCAGCAAAACTCAACGCAAATGGCCGATTATTGAGAAGGAAGCATATGCTATACACTACGCGCTGCAAAAATTAAATTACTACTTACATAACGCCAATTTCATTATTAGAACTGACCACATGCCATTAAAGTCGATATTAGAAGCACCAATACAAAATAGGAAAATACAAACGTGGGCATTGAATTTACAAGGGTACAATGCTAAGGTTGAATATGTGTCAGGGAAACATAATACGTGCGCCGATCTTTTGTCTAGAATCCCGTACCCACAGTCATCAGGAAACACGGAAGATGAAGTTGAACCAGAGGTAGACGATCGAAACTGGCAAGTAAATATATTAGATTCTGCCATAATAAATAGGGAAGAATTTGAGAGTTTTCCATCAGAGCAAGAGTCGGAATCTAGAACAGAAGACCCACATTTAGAACAGTTTGATATGAAAACAGAACAAGAATTAGATCCAAAAGTAGTACAGATAAAAAAGAAATTGAAAGAAACAGGGGAAAATAGTTTTAAAAGAAAGTTTGTAGAGTTACAAGAAGACAATCAATTATATTATGTCAGTGAAAAAGGTGAAGGAGTAAGAAAATATATTCCGAAACATTTAGAACAAGAAGTCTTAAAGGCATACCACGATAATAATGGTCATTTTGGACGAGATAAGTTAGTGAAGGCTATTAGCAGTAAATATTATTGGCCGAATTTATTCAAAAGCGTATATGAATATGTTGAAGCATGTGAAAAGTGTAGGTTAAGAAACATGAAGATAATTAAATGTCCTTTACAAGATACCGATATTCCTCAATTTCCAATGCAGAAAGTAAGTTTGGATATTTCAGGTCCTCATCCAAAAACATTATCGGGAAATGTATACCTACTACATATAGTTGATTCATATAGTCTTTGGCCAGAAGTGTATCCAATTCCAGACAAGAGTGCTGATTCAGTTATAAATATGCTTTTACAAGAATTTATACCAAGGTTTGGGTGTCCACAAATAATACTTACAGACAATGGGAAAGAGTTTGTAAATAAAAAGTTTGAGAAATTGGTAAAAGATTGGAATATAAAACACATTAGGACTTCATATTACAGACCAACTTCTAATGCTAAAAATGAGAGACAACACAGAACACTATACAATATTCTAGCGAAAAATGTAGAAGAACACGATATGGATTGGGATCTTTATTTGGGGATAGCATTAGCGGCGATACGTACACACGAAAATGAAGGAACAGGTTTCTCACCATTTTACTTAGTACATGGAAGAGAACCAATATTGCCAATTGATAATTTATTAAAGCCTAGGAGAAAATATCTGGGGGAAGATTTTCAAGAAACAAGGTTGCAAGAGATGCATAAAGCACATGTACGTTTAAGAAATAATGTAATTAAGGCTAGAGAAAGACAGAAGAAATACGCAAATAAAAATGCACACTTACAAGAGTTTAACGTAGGTGATAGGGTATATTATAAAAAACATAGAAAAAACTCTAAGTTTGATGCTCATTGGGTCCCGGGATACTATATTTTAGAAAAAAAAGGTCCAGTGTCGTATACTATTAAAAATCAAATTTCAGGGCATGTTGCACGTTCACATGTAGAACACTTAAGGCGGGATAATGAAGAAAGGGATGCAGAGAATAATAATAATAATTATTGTTCCGAAGAAATATTGTCAGGTGGACAGATTGTCAGACAATCGGTATATCCAATACCTATAGAGAATGAAAAACAAGTAACAACAGCATCTACTACAGCTGAACAAGAAGAAACGGTACCAAAAACAGTCATGACAGAGGAAAATAACGTGTATGACGATTATATTAGTGAAGAGTCAGTCAGGGAAAATATTGAACCTCCATTTATGAATACAAGACAGGCAGTAAAAAGAAAGTTGGATAGACAGAAAGAAAAAGAAATTAAGAGGCAAAGGAAACTTAGAGAGAATTCTTCGAGTGAGGAAGAGATGCCACTATTTGAAAATTTGTTGAGACGGCAAGACAGGAAAATTAGATTGGATTTAGAAAGGAAGAGATTAGCGGTTGCTAGTAATGGATATACAGATGGGGAACAAGAGATGGATGAAAAGTCAGAAACTGATGAAGAAGCTGATATGAAAGAAGATAGCTCTCCTCGAGAGGATAGCGACATTGATGTAGATATTGCAATTATAGAAAAAAATTTGAGGTTATTAAAGAAATGGAGAAGAGATAGATGAATAGAGTGATACAAGGTTCTGCAGATGGCGGATAGAAGAAGAAGTTGGACACGATATTTTTGTGTTTACAAAGAAGGTACTTGATGGAGTTTTTCTAAAACGGAAAATTATTGTTGGGTACTCAGAATATGGTCTTGAAATTTATAATGTATGTGTACATTGATTAATGTGTGGGGATAAATATGATGAGGGGATTGAAATGGTTTGCTCAATTGTTGGGACTTCAATTGTGTTTTATGAAATGTGAAAAATAAGTTAACTTAGATGGTTATTTTTACGATGTTTTGGGTTTGATTGAGTTACCCTAAGTGTGTTTAAAATGATTATTACTTTGAAGTTCAGTTAGAAGATGAATTAAAGTAGTGTTTAGTGAAGTGACTCTATATGGAGGAGTATGTTGTATTACATGTGGGGTATGCAATGTATATACAAGGTTTATAATAGGAGCTGGGTTGAACAGCGTTTAATGGGAGAATATGGGGGGGAATGCCAGGTTGAGTTTTGGCATTTTAATAACTGCATATTGGAAGAAGAAGACTGTACTTAACAGTATAATAATAGTTAGGAAGTTTTTTTTGTTGTTGAAGGAATGGTAAACGGGAAATTGATGAGCTGAATAATACAAAGGCTAGCAGTTTTGGATTGACATATTTTTTTGATAATAACAATTATTATTGACGGAAACTGAAGATAAATTTTGAAACTTTATTTTTTGATAAAGTTTTGAGAATGTATGGGAAGAGAAAGGTGATTACTTCTTACTTTCTTACTTTTCCCTTACTTTTATTATTTTCAGGTGCGCACCTGCCCAAATCTAATCTAGCTATTTTTTTCTGTCTATCCTAGAATACTGAGAGTGTGAGAATGTGAATAAGGGGGAATTAAAGGATAAGGGGAATATCTTCAGTTTTGTCAATCATAATTTAGATGGACATTTTAAAGTTAAAAGCGGTTCGCTTATGGAGACTTTTGTATTGTGGGGAATTTTATGGAGAGTTTTGTAGAAAGTTTTCTAGAGAACTTTATAACGAGTTTTGTAGAGAGTTTCGATATTATTGTCTCTGGTTAGCAATTGGCTATGAGGAGATAGGAGAATTGAGTTAGGAAAAATATGGAATTGTTGTTATTGTTGAATAGATATGTAAAGTTAACTAATTAAAAGTTGGGGTTGAGATTTTTTCAAGGAAAAATTCTCTTTGAAGAAGGGGAGGCATTGTAACAGTGAGGGAATTAGGTTAGGAGTAAAGAGTTAAGGAATGCTGCGCATTCCTTGACTAGGGGGAAAACCATAGTGAACGTGTGTGCACGAATGAAGAAGTGTATCTAGGAGAACACACGCGTCACTTAGGGGTCAGAGAGATAGATGTCAACACCAAGAAGTGAGTCTCCATCATGTGTGCTGAAATAGAATGATTCGGCAATTAAAGTATGTTTCTAACAACGCGAAGACTTGTGTCCTATACGATCATGTGCCTTATAACCTGTGTATAACACTGTTATATATGGCAGTGAATCTTGGAATGTAAATGAACAAATTAAGAAGAAATTAGAAGCAACAGAGATGTGGTTCCTGAGATGAATGTTCCGAATTCCTTGGACTGCCAGAGTAACTAACGATTGTCTGAAACAGGCTAATGAAACTAGAACTATTATATACAACAATAAGAAAGAGACAAACAACTTTCTTTGGTCATAGTGATGAGAAGAGAGGCATTGGAGAACATCATGACAACTGGAAAGATCGAGGGGAAGAGAGGCAGAAGCAGACCAAGAGAAATGATGCTGGATGGATTGAGATGGTGGCATGGAGGAATATCAATCAGCAGATATAATCCAGAACGCCAAAGACTGAGATCTGTGGAGAGCCAGCTGGCAGGGCACTTGATGATGGTGATGATGCATGCAATCAAATCATGTATTTCATTATTTCCATTTCCTTCAAAAAGACCTACTCTTGTTATATTTTACTGATTCATGTTGCGAAGTTGACTTGTTTTGATTGTTCCAGTCTTTGTGCAAACATGGCAAGAATCATGACGTGTGTTGTACTGTGCAATCTTATTTGTCAACTCTTTTCTATACATTATTTTTGTTCTTGTTATTCACTGCACAATCAACCATGTTCGTGTACAGTACCGTATCATATGGACTTCTGGTTCCCCAACATGGTGGACAAGCATTTGAACAGTTAAGCCTCTGGAGTGTTTATACTTCTGGCTATGGTTTGCAGTCACCTTTTCCTCATGTTGGACTGGTAGTGCATGACTCCATCGCCCTACTACTGATTTGAGTGTGTGCTGCGACACTGAGAGCTGTGAATTTAGTTTGGAATGTTTTTACATCTGTCCGTGGTTGTTGTAACATGAACTGCATTTTCGGGACGATGATGGTCGACCTTTCGCTTGCAATTGACTGGACTGCCTTTTCAATTCACGAGTGCATTTTACTTAGAGACTCCTGGGAGTCATCACTGGAGCTACGGTGTTCATGCTTTGTGCGATGCTTTTAGTGGGCTGCCCTGCCGAAAGGGACCAAGCCATTTGGGATAAATCCCGGTGCAATGAAGTTGATCCTCTCGACTTGTAATGCTGTAATGTGTGACTGCTGGTTTTCTAGTGACTGCCGCTTCCATCGACGATGAACTGTATTTTCCATGGAGGAATTTTGTGTTGGCATTCTCACAGTGACATTATGCATAGTATACCTGTACGGGCTGTTGGCTTGTTGAAACTCCTGTCTATTCCACTTTTCACATAGGGCAGTGAGGAGCATTTCGTGTGATATTCACTGGCACAGGAACGGAGCATAATGGGGATAACCCCTTGCCGTGAAGTTGGAACCACGACTAACTAACTAACAATATCATATTACTGACTGTAGCCTCAGAGCAGTATAAATGTCAGGAATACTTTGTTTGCATCATGACACATTCTTGTTGAGATGTTCAAACACCTGTGTACACATCCTCTATTTAAGCTTTGTTGTCATGCTTGAGTTCATTCCTCTGTTATCTTTTCTAAAGTTACAGCTATGGTCTCCTTTGTTTCATTCGCTTGAAATTACCCGATATCTAGAGCTGTGTTTCCTGCATGAACTGCACTGTCTTCTGCAATTCTTGCAGGCTTCTGTAAAGTTTAAAATCTATAGTTGTTTTATACAGCCATAGAATAGATCCGTTTGATCTGTAGTTGGTACAATTTTGTAGTTTATATTCTACAGTTTGAGGTGTGTGGCCACATGTACATTGCAGTAGTTGGTACAATGTTGTAGTTTATATTCTATAGTTTCTTTTGAAACTTAACCCAGTCAACAAATGCCCACAGAAGTCGGATGTGCCGATTTAACGGCGCAATAACGCAGCTCTGCTGTAAACAGGCACAACGCAATCACGTTGGAAAAAACTCTCTGGATGAACGCAGAAGAAGAAGAAGAAGTTATTCTACAGTTTGAGGTGCCTGCCCACATGTATATATTGCTGTAGTTGGTACAATGTTGTAGTTTATATTCTACAGTTTGAGGTGTCTGCCCACATGTACACATGGCTGTACATGGTACAATGTTGTAGCTTATATTCTACAGTTTGAGGTGTCTACCCACAAAAACACATGGCTGTAGTCTATCTTTAGCTGTGTGTACATGTGGCTACTGTTGTGTCCTGTCTTGTCCTGATTCTACAGATGTTAACTTGTACAATCCTGTCCAACATAAAATAGTCATCATGTTTTGGGCATTCCAGAACTTGTGGGGCGGTACATCACTTCTCCTACACCATCCAACTGGGCCACAGATGACTCCCATATTCTCTCCATAGATTTCTTTGCCACAGTCTTCAAGATGTGGTGGCTCTACTTTTTCTTCCAATCTTACAGTAAGTTCATACTTATTTCTTGGCCTTCTCTTCTGCCATTTTGTTACCTCTTCCTTGAACAAAATGTGTCCTTGCTGTCTTCCATCTGGTGACTGTCTGAGAGAGTGTCTATAAGATAGAGGTACAATAAGAGTTCAAGGGGAGAAAGGGTTCAATAGTTATATAATCTGTCACTAAACAACACCAGCTTGGTGACAGGTTCAAGTCTTGGCATGGTAACTACAGTTTTCAATTGTTATGTTGTCTGCTGTGTCCTCTAGTGTCTACTTCATGCTCCCCTTCTATGAGCACCAATCAATATTTGTTGATGGATGTATCTGCTATCTAGGTATGCCATGTCTTGTCAACAGACTCCAACCAGTGCCCAGAAGGGGGGGGGGGAGTGTAAGAGGAGTCTCACCAGATTACTGACAGTGTTAGTTATCAAACACCACCCTACCCCACACCTATGTATTGACGACACCAGATCGTGAATTATTACTTTATTAGTATTAGTTACTAACTTATTACAACATAATTCCTAACAACATGCTGCAATCAATGTTATTGGAATGACAATATCGAGAATTTGATATCTCCACCAAGCCCTGGAGTGCAGGGAATCTGAGATATCTGGAGTTCATGAAGTTTTGGATCTCTGAGGCCTAAAGACACGCCACCAAACAACAACACGAAAATCACTTCTATAGATAAGTACTATAAGACTGAGAGTGATTCTTTGTCTAAGACATCAAGTTACTGACTGAGACAGAGAAGGTGATGAAAAGAGAACGATTCTGAGAATCAATACAATCCCATGCACAAAACAAACTTTCAAAGAAAGTCTCTGACTCACTCAAGTGTCTAAGTCTTATTAGTCTTAGATGTGGCTACGCTATGTGGAGAGCTCTCTGCCCATGAGAACAGTAGAGCCACTACACAGTAATGCTGACAGGGAAATTTATGTTACTGAAATGTCCACTTGCTTGTCCTGGGCTTCAGCCACACATCTGATGAAGGCGGGCTAGTGCCTAGTGCCTTATTGGGCCCTATGTTTACTGTATCATAGCAATGTCCGACATGTTGTTTCTTGACACTGTTCCTGTTCCGGTACGGCCAGTGCTTTTACTAAAAAGAAATTTTGCATATCCTTTACAGGACTTAGCTGTCAACACCAGCATCTTTCAGCTGTCTGTTGATCTCTTGGCAAGATTACGCTCAGTAGTTTGCCATTGCTTTCTGAGCAGCCGACTCACATACCCCGTAAGTTACCGATGCGATTCGAACCACTGCTGATTTGAACCGTCATCACGTTACCTGACGAGAGTATACGAGATTACGGAGAAAAGTCATAACCTCTAAGCCACGAAGCCGGCTTTTACTAAATAGCTATCTATAAAATAATATATGAATGGGCAAATATGTGAATGTTGAGATCAAAACAACAATTACCCACACAACTTCCACAAGCTTCTCCACACTACACTTCTCCACAACATTACCACACAACACAGCCGTACAATACATTCCCACGCCACACTTATGACTTATGACTTACTTTCCCCACACACACTTCCCCACACTTCTCCACAAATCTACTCTTATTACAATACTACCTGACCTCCTCACAACACCCCACCCCACATACAACACTTTCCCCCACCTCATCGCAATATTTCCCACACAACACTTCACAGCCTCCCCATACCACCCTACCTCACACGCAACAATTCCCCACCTCATCACAATATTTGACACACAATACACATCATTTTCCTTCCTCCCCACAACACCCCGCACAACACTTCTCCAGGGCATGTTCACGCTTCACTGCACAACCTCGACACCTCCGCACAACGTTTTCACACACTAAAGTTCTCCACACCTCTTATTTACAACACTTCCGCTATTCACCGAAACATTTCCTCACACAGCACTTCCATACACTCGCCACCATACCCCCCCCCCTCACACCCCCCCCATCCCCAAAACACATACACACATACTAGTTTCCATGATACATCAATAATTTCATACAACTCTTGCTCACACAATTCTTGTTCACACAAACAACATTCTCCGCACAAAACACCTGCAGCTAATGTGGGGCCATTAAACATCGCTGGGCAGGCCGTATTAACCGCTGCCCTGGTATTGCAAATGAAAAAAACAACTCGCAGTAGACACGACAGTATAGTGTGTTTACAGTGTGGTGTCAGTAGACTGACTGTATAGTGTGTTTACAGTGTGGTGTCAGTAGACTGACTGTATAGTGTGTTTACAGTGTGATGTCAGTAGACTGACTGTATAGTGTGTTTACAGTGTGGTGTCAGTAGGCTGTATAGTATGTTTACAGTGTGGTGTCAGTAGACTGTATAGTGTGTTTACAGTGTGGTGGTACACACCATGCGTCTTCTTGCCGGGAATGCAGTCATGCACTGTTGGGAACTTTATTGTGTGAACTCTTGGAGAAGACTGCGACATCTCTGCAGGACCTTGGTGCACAGCTATGGTGATCTTGGTGCACAATTAAGGTAACCTTCGTGAACTATTAAGGTGCTCTTGGTGCACAATGAAGGTGACATTTGTGCGCTATGAAGGTGATCTTGGTGGACAATGAAGGTATCTTGGTGCACAATGAAGGAGCTTGGTGCACAATGAAGGTGATCTTAGTGCACAATGAAAATATCTTGGCGCACAATGGATGTATGTTGGTGCACAATGAATGGGATCTTAGTGCACAGTAAAGGTAATCGTGGTGCACAATGAAGGGGATTTTAGTGCACAGTGAAGGTAATCGTGGTGCACAATGAAGGGGATCTTAGTGCACAGTAAAGGTAATCATGGTGCACAATGAAGGGGATTTTAGTGCACAGTGAAGGTAATCGTGGTGCGCAATGAATGGGATCTTAGTGCACAGTAAAGGTAATCGTGGTGCACAATGAAGGTGATCTGAACAAACCTAGAACATATTCGTTGATGAGCTCACGACTGAGGTGTCGGGGACACCCCATGCTCAAGTGGCCACGGAGCTTACACATGACTCCGCCCTCGCGTCTGCAGGATTTCCGGCAATGTTCATCATGTGCCGTGTCGGTAAGCGTGGCCGATCATGGTTGGTCAACTAACCAGATAACAAATCTGGTCACATGAACACCAGTCACGGATCTCATGATCTCCATTGTTCTTCTGTTTGTCCATGAGTATCCGGTTCACACCCCACCCCCTCCCCCTTTCTGTGTGATCATTTTACACTGGTTGTATGCCCCTTGAGGGACGTTGCCAGCAACCCTAGGTTGATGTTCTCGACCAGTGGTTCTCAGTCGGTGAGGAGTCCCCCCCCCCCCCACCCCACACCCCACCCCGGGGGGGGAGGACTTTAGGGTTCCGGGGAGGGGGGTGAATTAAGATTATTTCAAGATCGTGTTAATACAAGAACAGATTACTTGATATTGTTTTTCTCTCCATACTTTACAGTTCTGTACTTCTCGCTCTTCTGAAATTCACTTTGTAACGTAAGTAGACCCGCAAATCACGATTTAGGTAGACGTCTAGACTTGTATGTGTTATTAAATTTAGTTTCCATTTTTACGTATACTGTGTGTGTGGGGCGAGAGGGGGGATTTACAGGGAGGAAATAAGAAAAACGGGGGGGGGGGGTGACAACATTCTGAACATATGATGAAGGGGTGCTTGGGCCAAAAATAGGTTGAGAATCACTGTTCTAGACGAATGTACGTTCAGTAGTTTGCCATTGCTGTGTGTACGTTTAAGTCTAGCTTATCGTCGGTGTAGGGTTTGAACCTCCTAGCTCGCCATCAAATGGACGGAAGTGTATGTTACAATTAGTGTGTGTGTGTGTGTGTGTGTGTGTGTGTGTGTGTGTGTGTGTGTGTGTGTGTGTGTGTGTGATTTGTTTGGTTTAATCTCATTATCTTTGCCTTCCCTTGTGTAATTTACGACTTAATTGTGGCCTTTCGTCAAGAGTGATTAGTTTATCCTGCATTTGATTAAGTGTCTGAGACAGGACTGCAGTGTCACAGGCTAGGACCAAATTATCAAGTTAGCAACATTCTACAGGAGTCAACATTATTCAAGTTAAAATGATTAAAGTCAGTTAATCTAGGAAACTACAACTAACAAACGGTACTTTATTTTTAATTCACTCCAAACAAAAAAAGCATCCCTTACGGGGCCTCACTTGCATCGGTCTAGCAATCACTTCCGGTTAAGTGTTCGGTGGACTGCTGGACCGATCGATGGATGTTTTGTTAGTTTTTGGGCCCGTAGAGCTCTCGCTGTCGTCGGAGTCGCACAAAAACAAACAATACATCCATCGATCGCTCCAGCAGTCCACCGAACACTTAATCGGAAGTGATTGCTGGACCGATGCAATGAGGCCCTACAAAGGATCCTTGTTTGTTTGTGGTGAATTAAAACCTCCAACAAATATGTATTTTATTTTTATAAATCTAAATGATGGACAGTAAATATATATTTAGTTGTGCCTTTTCGGACGACGCAGCAGACATTTCTCCACCCTCCCCCTAGTCTTTTCCCCGTCTGTTAGTGGTAATGGTCTTGTTCTGTTATTGCTCAGTCAATGTTCACTGCAGAAAATGCTGCTGCTGCTTTCCATTTTATTTGTATATTTAGCTGAAGCTGTGTCACGCAGGTCATGTATTATATTACCACTGATAGAAGCCGTGTCACCAATGTCCTGTTGTCTATGCCTACTCACCCATGTCTTGTCGTCTGTGTGTGTCTACGGAAACGGACTGGCTTGTAATTTTGTCCAAACTGGATCTTTTTTAGTCGTTGGATCAACATCACAGCACACGGTTTAACCCATAAGTGCTCCGTTTTCCTCGTAACTCAAACCTGAGTCTGGAGAAACTCAGCTCAATGCACGAACTCCGTTGCATCGGCGAAGATCATGAAATACTTTGGGTAGATTTTTAACTCGAAATTTTGCCCGGGCAGCGCCGTTAGGCTACTCTTTTTCGATTTCCAACTGCCAAGGGATTTTTTTACGTGCGCAACAATACACACAGGCGTCCGATCTCACTACCCAGAGACCAGGGGAAATTTTATTACTGGAAGTCGAGGTGGATTTTTTAAATAAATCCCGGTCCTCACCGGGGCCTGAACCCAGGACCCCCAGGACCCCCAGGACCCCCAGGACCCCCAGGACCCCCAGGACCTCCAGCACTCAAGGCGGACACCATACCTCGAGACCACTCAGCCCCCAAACTGGATCTTGATTTACAAGTACATCTGCTGACAACCCAGCTTTGGAGTTTTCACACATACATTTGTGTGTGTGTGTGTGGGGGGGGGGGGCGTGGATGCATGTGTGCTGTGCGTGTGAGTGTATGTGTATGTGTGGGTGGGCGCGTGCGTACAAGTATGCGTGTGTGTGTACATGTGTGAGCGCGCCCAGGTGCATGAGTTACCAGTCAGTCGCCACTGCTACATGTATGAACTGACTGTGGTTTAATTCTTTGTTCGACTTTTCTTTAACGTATGACAACAAAATCACAATTTGGAATGTATGAAAACTAATTGCGCAATGCAGGAATCAGGAATGTGTGAAAACTAATTGCGCAATGCAGGAATCAGGAATGTGTGAAAACTAATTGCAAAAGCAATGCAGGAATGTCAAACAATGAAAGCAGGACTTTGCTGTTGTGAATGTTTGACAACAATAGCTCGACCCTTAAAACAACAATAGTCCAGGTTATCTATCATTAATTTGCCACACAAACGAAAATCCGGGCGATTACATGTGCATTACCTCCTTTCTGTTCGTCGACTGAGATTTATCTTGCTGGCACGTCCCAGCATTGTCTGGGTACAACGTAAGTGTAGCAGTCATACAATCAACAGATAATATCGGGTCCTTTGTCCACTGACTGTGGGGTTCTGATTTCGCCGTGTCATCACGGGATAGTCAATCATTGTTATTGTGATAGCAGTCTTAGATAACACGATAAAACACGGCAGTCTTTATCTGACGTGATGTTTGAGTCATGTCTTATGCCGTCAGTGATGTGTGTCTAGCCAATGTTGTGTGTCGTTTCACAGAGTTGACAGTTGATGTGGACAGCAGATACCTACAATGTTCGATACTGTCTACCCTGGACACGGGGCTGGAGCTTGTTGACAATGAAATGCCTAAAACTGCGGGAGAAAACATAACCAGTCTGGACGTACCCCCAGCCAGCTCTGTGTGCCTGGTTAAATCATGACCTGGGGACATGCTGATGTGCCTCATCGCAGATGTGAAATCCCAGTACCAGGCTTTTAAAGCCTTTTTGTTGAGAACTTAGAGAAAGGGGAGAGGACTGTAGCACGTCATGCAGAGACTGGCACCTGGTGGCGGGAAGAGCCGCTTCACCAGCCTCACTCCTAAAGATGCGATCTCTTGTCAGGTTTTACGCCACCTGAACATACAACACAATTCACAACCAACCACCCAGCCAACCACCCATCCAACCACCCAACCAGCCACCCAACCAACCATCCAACTATCCAACCAGGTGCGCCGAAGAGGAACATGATATACACTTCTTCTTCTTCTTCTTCTTCTTCTCCTCCTCCTCCTCCTCCTCCTCCTCCTTCTTCTTCTTCTTCTTCTTCTTCTTCTTCTTCTTCTTCGTAAGAACATACAACTTGATCTACGGAATAGAATCATGCATATGTTCATCTGCCGGTCACATGATATGGTTGTCAAACATAGACAATGAAACCACGTGATGACAAACCTGTAGTAACGTTCGAGATGTGGAGTTGTTGACAAATAACTGGAACAAGTTAGTTGCATATCCTTTACAGGACGTCGCAGCCAACACCAGCATGTTTTGGTTATTTGTGATTGTCGCGCCACGCACTCACTCAGTAGCAGGGCGACGGAACCATGAAGCCTCCTTAGTCGCCTCCTCTTACGACATGCATGTTAGTAATTTGTTAGGCAACAGTGTTGCTATTCTTGGTTTACCTTATGGGCCCCGGCAACACACAGGAGATTATGAAACAGTCATGTGATGTAAGCACATACTATACAATATTGACATAGTTTGTAATTGATGGCTATCTTAACAACTGCGAAGCTTGCATATCATGATTTTATGAGTGAAATAAATAAACAAATATTGAAATAACTAACATTTCGTTCGTGGGCTACTTTTGGGGGGAAATGTTGCATCGCTCGCTAATGGGTGTCCCCATATTTCTATTTTCAGTGTCTTGTCCCTGTGTATTTGTTACATAGATGCTATTATTGTCATGAAGTGCTGGCCTGAACTGTCGCGGGTGTACGTATGCAGACAGACAATGTGAGGTGACCCGGACACGGGGGAAGCACCGTGCCTTCCCCCCAGCGAGGCCAGAGGTCACGTGACCGGCAGGGTCCCGTGACACGAGCAGATCGTCTGCTGGCCCCCGCCCGACCTGACACAGGAGGACCATGTTTGTTGTCGACTTGTTCACGTCATGTCGGTTGTTGTTGTTGCTTCCCCGCCTGCCACTTCTAGACGCATCTGTGTCTCATGTTTGTAGTTACCACTTGATAGTTGCCCCGTGCTGTAGCCGAGAGACATTATTCTGAGATTATTTCTGCAGGTTTGTAGCGCCAGCCGGCCTCCCGTCGTCTAGATAACTTTAAATTAAATTAGTTTCAGTTTCTGTGTTGAAAAATTTGTAACAAATCTTTTGTTCGTCGATACGAGCACCAACCGCTGACTTCTCCGCTTTGCCGTGTTATTAATAATAATATTTCACGTGTTTATGGCATTATGTTAAGTGTTATGTTGTTGCTTTAGTCACGTTACGCAAAGCTGATATCTACGTCTTAGCAATTGGAATTGAACATCTTGTTCATTTCTTTTCTGAAGGAAGGGATCCACTTGCTTGTGGTGGTTTTTGTAACAACTGCAGACTCAACGGCGACATTCATTCTAAATCAATCTTTAGGGCATAAGGTTAATGTTGTTGAACCGTAACGGGGTGTGGTGTCTAATCCTGAGATAGTTATATAGGAAGAATATAAATATATGTTGTTTGTATCATCAACAGATTCACTACGTCCTAATTAATTATTTATTTCACACTGCGGCCGGAATGATTTATTCAACCGGACAAATCAGCTTCTACAACATATATAAAGGGATTAAAGGTATATTGATCATGTTTATCAAATTGGGTATTTACTAATCAGACCACCACAGATAGACAGGCCTTGAAAAACCAAATCCAGTGGTACCTCAATGATGCCTATATATATGTCAATTCTGAGCAGAGATATTCACATTTAAGTGTCTGAATTTTGAACCAAAATTTTGTTTCAAAATTCCGCTCTCTGGGCATTTTTCCTTTGTGTCCCAGTCGGATTGACAGCTGAGTTAAATGATCACATTTTGGCTTCATACTACTATAAATTTTTTTGTAATTGAAGAACAGCAACCATACATCATTGTGATTAGGGCAGAGAGCCCTAACTGCTCATGTCATCTATTTTTAGATATGATACGCAGCGACCTAATTAGCAATTAAAAATGGCCACCAATTATTATTCATTAATTTGAATAACGAAGACACAAACATATAGTACGATTTATTGCCTGGCACATTTCGCTGCATCTCGTCAGGTACTTACTGCAGATGTCACACAACATAGAGTAAAATAATTAGAATCATTGTTCAAGCTGAAATATACACATCTTTACACAGTAAAATCAGTTGTTTATCATGGTAATTTTAAACTGACTATCATGTGTATTTCAGCTTGAATGTATGCGCGGCCTAATTCGATCGATATTAGCAGGGCCGCCATCTTGGATTTCTATTCACAAAGACAGAATAAACATCTCCACAGAAATATTTTTTTTCTACAACCAATCATTGACGATCTCATCTCATCATGTTCCTCTTGTACCTTGCGGTGTCGAGGTGAAGTATAAACATCGTGAGAGTGCCCGATTATGGGCTTCATATATCGATATTCCCATGGACTCTGCTATTCCCTCCGTCCAACGTTTACGTGGTCGGCCTCTTCCTCTGTTTCCATCTGGTCTGTACATCATTGCTTGTTGTGGCATGCTGTTGACTGGTAACCTACTTGCATGGCCAAACCATTTGACTTGCTGCTTTCTAATAAAATCTAGTCCTGCTTTAACCCCCACTTTAGTCCTGATTTCTTCATTTCTGATCTTATCTCTTCTTGACGATCATTGATGAAATTTTCCACATATATATAAAAATGGATGCAGAATTTGAAAATCCATCTCAAAATATCTAAGGACTTATGAGAACAGCCTAAAAAATAAAATTACTTACTGTATGCCAAAATATTTTAATTATTTTGAAAACAAAGTAATTTCAACCAACCGCTATGCACAGAATGTTACACTAACATGTTCTGCAGAAACTAAAATGGCGTTTGTTATTGTCACATGATATTTGAATGAATGATCCTGTCATAACCATGCATGGTGATTTCATAGCCATTTTTGGGGGGACCCAATGCATTCTTCTCTGCAGGCGCGGAATATTATTCCCGTTTTCGGATCGGGTTGTGGTAGACAATGAACCTGCTACTTTAGGGCATAAGGTTAATCATAATGTTGTTGAACCACGATGGTGTGTACAATACATTATGTACTTTGCTTCAGTTAATTAAAAAGACCTAACACTGGCTCTGTGGCATAGGGGTAACGAATACACTTGGTTATCCTGCATGCCGTGTTCGAAACACTTCTGTGGGCGATTAAGAAGCAGACCGCCTTGCGTTGGTTCCCACACAATGGTATGAGCATTGGTCGTTCAGAAAGAAGCTACCAAACGTAAAAACTTGCCAAGAAATCACAAACAGCAAAAAAAAAACAAAAAAAAACGCTGGGGTTGATTACAATGTCATGTAAAAGATATGCAACTAATTTGGTAATGATACCTAAGAGTCATGTAAAGGATATGCAACTAACTTGATAATGACACCTACAAGTCATGTAAAGGATATGCATCTAACTTGGTAATGACACCTAAAAGTCATGTAAAGGATGTGCATCTAACTTGGTAATGACACCTAAAAGTCATGTAAAGGATGTGCAACTACCTTGATAATGACACCTAAGAGTCATGTAAAGGATATGCAACTAACTTGATAATGACACCTAAAAGTCATGTAAAGGATATGCAACTAACTTGATAATGACACCTAAAAGTCATGTAAAGGATATGCAACTAACTTGATAATGACACCTAAAAGTCATGTAAAGGATATGCAACTAACTTGATAATGACACCTAAAAGTCATGTAAAGGATGTGCAACTAACTTGATAATGACACCTAAGAGTCATGTAAAGGATATGCAACTAACTTGATAATGACACCTAAAAGTCATGTAAAGGATATGCAACTAACTTGATAATGACACCTAAAAGTCATGTAAAGGATATGCAACTAACTTGATAATGACACCTAAAGTCATGTAAAGGATGTGCAACTAACTTGATAATGACACCTAAGAGTCATGTAAAGGATATGCAACTAACTTGATAATGACACCTAAAAGTCATGTAAAGGATATGCAACTAACTTGATAATGACACCTAAAAGTCATGTAAAGGATATGCAACTAACTTGATAATGACACCTAAAAGTCATGTAAAGAATATACAACTAACTTGGTAATGACACCTAAAGAGTCATGTAAAGGATATGCAACTAACTTGGTAATGACACCTAAGAGTCATCATCATCATCATGTTGCAGGCCCTTCGCTGCTGTCATAACATGCAGAGAAAAGGCTCTTGGTCCCCTGCCAGGCTCCCTGCATCATCTAATTTTAAGTCTAAGGACCTTTTATTAGCACAGGAACATGAGTGCACTGTTGGATGGTTAGAGCTCAATGATTGGTTGTCTTTCTTGCAGAAGAGTGGCAGTAAATGTGCCACAACACAAGAGTACCTGCTGATTGACCCCTGCCTTCCCTGCAAGCCACGCCATGGCTGGTGGGATCAACAGATGTCCCTGGCCGCTACTGTCTCTCGTCTTGAGCACTGTACTCATAGTGTGTCATGGAACTGGGCAGGCAGTAGTGCAGGACGCAGTCAATGGCATTAGGCCACAGAAAACAACCACAACTCCACAGCCTGTGAGTGTAGCAACGATTGTCACCCAAGCACCACGAGGTTAGTTTTTCTGGGCTGTCTGTAACACGAAGTATACTTGGTGTCTGCTATTTCTACACCAGCCTGTCTTTTTGTATCTATAGTCTCTTCACTGACCTGTCTTTGTGTATCTATAGTCTCTTCACCAACCTATCTTTGTGTATCTATACTCTCTTCACCAACCTGTCTTTGTGTATCTATAGTCTCTTCACCAACTGTCTCCATGTATCTATACTCTCTTCACCAACCTGTCTTTGTGTATCTATACTCTCTTCACCAGCTTGTCTTTGTGTATCTATAGTCTCTTCACCATCTTCATGTATCTATAGTCTCTTCACCAGCTTGTCTTTTTGTATCTATAGTCTCTTCACCAACTGTCTTCATGTATCTATAGTCTCTTCACCAGCTTGTCTTTTTGTGTCTATAGTCTCTTCACCGACCTGTCTTTGTGTATCTATAGTCTCTTCACCAACCTGTCTTTGTGTATCTATACTCTCTTCACCAACCTGTCTTTGTGTATCTATACTCTCTTCACCAGCTTTTCTTTGTGTATCTATAGTCTCTTCACCGTCTTCATGTATCTATAGTCTCTTCACCAACCTGTCTTTGTGTATCTATACTCTCTTCACCAGCTTGTCTTTGTGTATCTATAGTCTCTTCACCAACTGTCTTCATGTATCTATAGTCTCTTCACCAACCTGTCTTTGTGTATCTATAGTCTCTTCACCATCTTCATGTATCTATACTCCCTTCACCAGCTTGTCTTTGTGTATCTATAGTCTCTTCACCAACTGTCTTCATGTATCTATAGTCTCTTCACCAACCTGTCTTTGTGTATCTATAGTCTCTTCACCAACTGTCTTCATGTATCTATAGTCTCTTCACCGGCTTGTCTTTTTGTATCTATAGTCTCTTCACCAACCTGTCTTTGTGTATCTATACTCTCTTCACCAACCAGTCTTTGTGTATCTATACTCTCTTCACCAACCAGTCTTTGTGTATCTATACTCTCTTCACCAGCTTGTCTTCATGTATCTATAGTCTCTTCACCAGCTTGTCTTTGTGTAGCTGTAGTGTCTTCACCAACCTGTCTTTGTGTATCTATAGTCTCTTACCAACCTGTCTTCGTGTATCTATAGTCTCTTCACCAACTTTCTTCATGTTTCTATAGTCTCTTCACCAGCTTGTCTTTGTGTATCTGTAGTGTCTTCACCAACCTGTCTTTGTGTATCTATAGTCTCTTCACCAACTGTCTTCATGTATCTATAGTCTCTTCACCAGCTTGTCTTTTTGTATCTATAGTCTCTTCACCGACCTGTTTTTGTGTATCTATAGTCTCTTCACCAACCTGTCTTTGTGTATCTATACTCTCTTCACCAACCTGTCTTTGTGTATCTGTGACAGAGAGAAGAGAAGAGGAAGAAGGAGAGAGGAAGGGAGGGGAGGGGGAGAAGGGAAAGAAGAGGATAATGAGGGAAATGATATAAATAGTGTGAAGCCTAAAAGTTCGTTCCTCAGTCGAACTCTGCCTACAATGCACTATCTTTGATAATAAGGAAAGAGGGAGAGAGAGAGAGAAGGAGAAAGAGGATGAGAGTAAGGGATACGACAGATTTAGGTTCGTGTCTCCGCGTGAGAACAATAGTTAATTATTCTATTGCACCATCAATGTCTCGTGGTGTATGTTATCAGGTTATAGGAGAGATGCACAGCCCACCTCACAATGTCTCTAAGCTACTCTAACTTATATTACTTCAGACTGACAAGTCGAAATAAAAGGCAACTCAAACATATATTTATTTCCTTCTGAACAGTAACAGAGTGACAATCTACAACATAATCGCATCGAGTAACCAGTACATACATTGCAGACACATAATGCATAATCAACTCTAATAATACAATACTGCATTACCTCACAAGGGAGAGATAGATAGTATAACAGACTATGCAACTGGATGTTAGGGGAATGCCACCTATGATCACCTACTAACCGCATCGAAGCAAAGAACTAAAGCTAGGATTTCCACGGTCTATCTCGCAGTAACCGTTCTGCAGGCCTATAAGTGGCCCATTTACTTAGTCCGAATACCCAGGGGCCATTTAGTTCAGATGAATATCTGTCTATTCAGATATGCCCGGTATGCTTGGGTATCTCCAGTTTACCCAGGCAATGCCTGAAACATTATAAAACAATACCCGTGAGTATTATGTCACAATAAACCTTAGCCTTTCACTACCTACAAAGTCCTTAACATCTATCGCTTCTTTATCTATACTAGTATTAGTATATCTTAGCCATAACATAAATTAAGAACAGTATTGAAAACACATCAATCTATCGCCTACATATATTTAACTAACATTATTATCGCCTATTTCCCGACGCGCCGCCTACAGCCAACATTAAGTATTTAACCATTTACCCGGATTTCGTGTAGATTTGAACTCGCTGCCTGTACCCCGCAAGGCCAGCCTTTCGCCACCTTAACTACACAGCAGCAGAAGCGCGACCTCCTTTCACCCCTGTCTAGTCGGACAAAAGACACGCATTCCTTTCCATACCGCTCCGTCCCCGGCGGGTATTGTCCTCCGGTCTCATTGTTTGGGTTGACCGAGTGATCGCTAGCGCCTTCATACTTTCCTCTGTCCGATTACTGTGTTTGGTCGCCGTGTTTATATTCTTGTAGTACGTTTTCCGTTCCGTAATCACATGTTGCACTCGCCTAGTTCTCATTAATCTTGTAGTCTAATTGCTTAGTTTACATGCACATATATAGTTTATCTACACTCTGCTTATCTAACCGATTAATATTGACTCCCATCACTCTATTTCGGCCATTTAAATATAGGTCATATGCAAGACGTCGCATTCAGTCCTGATCCTTTGCCGGGTCGCGACTCCTTAGCGGATTAATGTTCAGTAGTTTGTCAATGCTTCCTTGCTTAGACTGCTATTATAGTTAGCTAGCTAGTTAGATGTGGGTCCTTTGCAGGACGTCGCTGTCAGCCCTGGCATTTGTCGTTCGTTCATGATTATTTGGTAAGATTACCTACGGTAGTTTGCTATAGCTTTCTAAACTAAGGTACCTTATCATAATCTAGCGATTATTCTAACGATGCCTTATGTCTACTTACATCCGCTTCTGCCATCCAGTTGCTTTTCTGGTTGCCCTTCTGGGTTTCATTTGTCTCTGCCCAATCAATCGCTTGTCGTGGATCCCACTTGACCTTTCCGTCCTATCTGACTTTAGTCTCCTGCGTGGTTCCAACCGCAGTGTCCCTGGCCATTGTCGTCCTATCTGACGTTTAGCCATCTACTGCAAGTAACGAGCGGTCTCCTTAGCTAGCAGTCCTCTTAACTCAAGTGGCTTTCTTGCACTTAGCGACCCTCGGAATCTGCGTGTCTTTCCCTTCTTTGGCTTATCTGCCTTGGGTAGGTTCCGTTCACAGATCCTTAGTCATTCTCACTCCTATCAGTGATTCAGACGAGTTCTAGCATGGGCGCTTGTCCGTCTTCCTTCACTTCCTCCGCCTCCAGATACTATACAGACTTGGGCACGGATTAGCCACAATTTCTGAAGTCCTGTTACTATGTTCCTTGGGCTGC
>JACEFZ010011398.1:235000-412073 GCA_014155875.1 Cepaea nemoralis
AATCTTTCGGCTTTCCGAGACTTCAGATTGTCTACTTTCAGTTTTGCCGATAGCTTGACAACATTTGCAAGCGTGTACTTTGAATTTGAACAGATTTTTAAAATAGTTTTTGGGGGTTTTACACTTTGTATTTCAAAATGGATTTTGATGATTCTTCAAGTGATAGCAGAGATTTCGCTGGGTTCAATTTAAGTGACACTGAAGTGCACGAAGATGACTATGAATTGCAGCTGAGTGTTTGTAAATAGTGTAAAAGACTGACAATCACAAACAATATGTTGTATTTTGTAAATTTTTGTGTTCCTGTGTGGATTTCCGGCAACATTCTCATGAGTAAAATAATCTGCATGCTTTTTCTTTCATTTTTATTTTAAATTTAACTAAAATCTGTTGACTAACACCTTGTATGTGATGTTTTTACTAACGTAACCCGAAATTTTACCGAACCTGAAAAAATCTTGCCCGTTCAGAGCTAACAAATGGACAAACATCTGCCCTGTAAAGGGTTAATTCATGGATAATATCCCAAACATAGGTACGTTTGAACACAGCAAATTGATCCTCTTGTACAAATGAATGCTGGAGGCTTGCTATATGTCATCAGTTGTGATATATGGGGCATAACATGATTGGTGACACTGCTAGAAATCTAGAGGCTTGCTGTATGTCAGCAGTTGTGATATATGGGGCATAACATGATTGGTGACACTGGTAGAAATCTAGAGACTTGCTGTATGTCATCAGTTGTGATATATGGGGCATAACATGATTGGTGACACTGGTAGAAATCTAGAGACTTGCTGTATGTCATCAGTTGTGATATATGGGCATAACATGATTGGTGACACTGGTAGAAATCTAGAGGCTTGCTGTATGTCAGCAGTTGTGATATATGGGGCATAACATGATTGGTGACACTGGTAGAAATCTAGAGACTTGCTGTATGTCATCAGTTGTGATATATGGGGCATAACATGATTGGTGACACTGCTAGAAATCTAGAGGCTTGCTGTATGTCAGCAGTTGTGATATATGGGGCATAACATGATTGGTGACACTGGTAGAAATCTAGAGACTTGCTGTATGTCATCAGTTGTGATATATGGGACATAACATGATTGGTGACACTGGTAGAAATCTAGAGACTTGCTGTATGTCATCAGTTGTGATATATGGGGCATAACATGATTGGTGACACTGGTAGAAATCTAGAGACTTGCTGTATGTCAGCAGTTGTGATATATGGGGCATAACATGATTGGTGACACTGCTAGAAATCTAGCAAATCAGTATGGTAGGAACATGTATTACAATCAAATCTTGGAGGTCATGAC
Organism: Cepaea nemoralis; assembly: GCA_014155875.1. Taxonomy (NCBI): domain Eukaryota; kingdom Metazoa; phylum Mollusca; class Gastropoda; order Stylommatophora; family Helicidae; genus Cepaea; species Cepaea nemoralis. The sequence goes on from JACEFZ010011398.1 coordinate 236,335, forward strand.
TCTCTAGTCCTGTCTGTTGTCTGGTGTCTTGTCTAGATAGACTTGCTTATACTGTCTGTTGTCTGGTGTCTTGTCTAGATAGTCTTGCTTATACTGTCTGTTGTCTGGTGTCTTGTCTAGATAGTCGTGCTTATACTGTCTGTTGTCTGGTGTCTTGTCTAGATAGTCTTGCTTATACTGTCTGTTGTCTGGTGTCTTGATGAAGTTATTCTTGCTTATACTGTCTGTTGTCTGGTGTCTTGATGAAGTTATTCTTGCTTATACTGTCTGTTGTCTGGTGTCTTGATGAAGTTAGTCTTGCTTATACCATTTGTTGTTGCCTCCCTGTTTAGGCTTTTCATGTAGATCTTTCATTTGTATCTGTCTGCATCTGCCTCTCTATTCTCCTCACATCAGGCTCATTTTTCTATTTCACCTCTTCTTGTTGATATGCCCCATCAATTTCATTTGTTGTTCCTTCTGTATGAGTCATCTTGTAGCAGCTCCAGCTCTCAGTACCTCAATATTTGCTTTGCTCTCTGTCCATAATCTCAACATTCTTCCAAAAACCACATCTCCTTGCCTCCAGTTTCTTTATCACTTGGTCACTCATTGTGCAGCATTCACATCCAGACACAAGAGCAGGCCACACAACTGTACCGCGAGTGGATGGTTGTACTTGTGTTATGTCTGTGTTTCATGGTGTTCATCTGTGGATAAGAGTCGTTGGATATGGCAATGATGGTCTCTAACTCTGTGCCACATCTTCTGTCATATGTCAGATGACATCATCCCCAGTGATACACACAGTAGGAACAACAACCTATACTCCAGCTGCCTGCACTAGAGTTTCACCGTCATATGCTGATTTCACAAGGTTTTGTATGGTCTTATATGAGAATGATTTCACCAAGTCATTGGCATATGTTTGTGCAAAGGCCCAGTTATAACAGCACCTGTGTGGAGATGTCATATTTGTGGGGACGTCCCATGTCATGTGTGTGGTAAGTCTCACACATTGTTCAGAATTTGCATTTTTACAGAAGGATAGGATGTTTATGCAGGTGCTATTTGTTTTTCATCATGTTTATCTGTGTAAAGGGATCTTTGTGTGTGAAGTCCCAAGATGTCATGTGTATGAAATCCCAAAGTGTCATATGTGTGAAGTATCAATATGTCATATGTGTGAAGTATCAATATGTCATGTATGTTAATGGTGTTAGTTAGTTAGTTAGTTAGTCGACAGATCATACTCATTGCACATCAAACCATTCAGTCCATAAGTGCTCGGATCCCCTCCTCAGCAAATCCCGCAGCATGTAGTGGCTCACGACGCCAGTTCTGTGTTGGTTTATCAATCTTCTTTGGCTTCCTGCGTAGTGTTCTTGCTTGGCCACCCCTCTTTTAATTTGCTGCTCTCGCAGTCTGGCTATTGTTGTAGATTCACAATCATCACTTGGTTCTCGCAAAAGTCTTACTTGTATGTTAATGGTTTCATGCGTGATAAGTCTCATGTAAACACTCAGAAATATGTCAACTTTCACATTTCAGAAGAACTTAACGGCCTGCTGACAATCACACAGATGTTGAATTACCAGCGACACCCAAATATCTTCTCCACGAAGACATTTCTGATCCTGACTGCAGATGTCCATGACCTATTTCTGCAGAGTGACCTGACATTTGACTACTACTGGTTCAAGGGCGAAGGCATTCTGGCTCAGACTAAAGAACCAAACTGCCTGACTACCATACCCAGTCCGGCCAACACCTCGCTGGCCTCATTTATCTGTGTACGTGACACCAGCGGTGGCCAACTTCAGGCACATAATCTAAGCTACACTTCTCTGGAGAGTACATTTGATGACCCCCTGCAGGCTCTGAGTGGCTCGTTCAGGCAGAAGTTGATGTCGGAAACAGGTGGAAGAGTGTCCCCTTGTGTGACTAGTGGTATTTTTGAGCAGGAAACCATCTTTAAAGGTAAGACTGTCCAAACCATTGTATCATTTCCTGTGTGCATTTCTGAGATCATGATTATAATCCACTAGTGAACATCAATATTTTCTGACAGATCAGTATTCAGTTATATCATAACTTCTCATTCACCAGTTTTCTATCAGTCAGACAGATCAGAATTCAGTAAAGTAGATGAGGATATATTATCCTTTGCCCATTCTTTCATGAATGTCTCTGCTTCTTTTCTCAGTGTGATTTTAGGTGTTCCTATATTTCTGTTGTCGCTAGGTAAAAGACAGAAGATCTGCAGTACAGATTCATTGTGGCTGTTTCCACACACCTCTTCTAGAAGACTCCTGTCCCGTTGGTTGGCTGGGTGGCTTATTCTACGTTCTGTATCTGTATACGTTTTCATGGCTGGTTAGATTTTGCACTTAGTTTTTCTATGGAACGGGGAAGCCAATCTCATGCCCAACCCTCCTTTCTTGCCTTGCATGGCAGGTGACAGTGTATTACTGTTAGCCACTATGAGTCAGGTTCGCCAAATTTTACCGCAGATTTTTCTGCGGTGACTTTCGGTTACTTGTTTTTGTGTCTTCTATAATAGGACATTACGCATACTCATGATGTTAAAATCCCGACACCGATTACTTGATATAGTTTTTCCCTCCACACTTTACATTCTGTATTTCTTGTGCTTCTGGAATCCTTGTTATACCGAAGAACCAGGCTGCCTATTCTAAGTGGTAAGTAAACCCTTAAATACTGGTTTATGAGACATGATCCATTGTTCTACTATGTATTATTAAATTTAGCATCCATTTTTACGCATATTTTGTAACTTTCAAGCATTTCAGTTGGCAATCAATCTCACACTAAAATTATGAAGATTGCATGCTGCAATGTGATATTTCAATGGCAGGAGATAGCAGTTTTCCTTGTCATACTCCAGCTATGACCATTTAATATTGTTATGGAAATATTCAGTGCGACTGACATGATAATGAATGCATGTGTATATTCAACACCCGTTATTGTATTTATGTGTAATTTTTAATCACTCTACAAGGACCATATCATTGATAATTTTGCAACTTTCCAACGGGACTTCTTTTTTCAAAATGCATCTACACTGGTGGCCTCGCGCTGACAGACTGCACGCACAGACTGACGTCATCACAGCATGACGTGGAGGTGTATATGTCGGTGTGTGCGCGCGCGCGCGTGTGTGTGTGTGTGTGAGAGAGAGAGAGGGAGAGAGAACAATGGATCAAGTCTCATAACTGCCGGTCTCTCAGGTCTAGAGGTTACACGACTTTCTCCGTAATCTCATGTACTCTCGTAGGTAATGAGAATTGGTAGCGGTTCTCTCCACATCGGTAACTAATGAGTATTTGAGCCGGTTGATCAGAAAGCAATGGCAAACGTCTGAGCGTAATCTTGCCAAGAAATCAACAATCAGCTGAAAGATGCTGATGTTGACAACGATGTCCTGTAAAGGATATGCGAGAGGAAAAAAAAATAAAAAAAAAAAATATATATATATATATATATATATATTATATATATATATATATATATATATATATACTGGTAGCAGTTATCTTTCCCTTAGTTAGAAATATCGGCAGGTGTAATCTCCCTTGGCATCTGTGTTACCAACAGTGGTGTGTGTAGGTAGGTCACACTTTTCCAAAGGGTCAAAATCTTATTTTGCTCTGTGTTCATATTAAATTATAAATTGACACACACAAATTAATATATCTGCTTAAAATTGACCTACAGACTTGAATAGGTTCCGTTGGATTTGTTTTTTTTTCAAGAGGTATCCAACTATGCTAGTTGCATAATTAAAAAGCAATTTAGAAAATGTTACTAAAGTGGCTAGTTACTGTTCTCACACAGATGAGGGGCTAATGTGCCTGTCAGCAGAGATGAAGTTCCACATCCAGTCTCACAGATTCTGCTGGTGTCAGAGCTGGGAAAGTAGGAGGAGAATCTTGTTACAGGGACTTGCTGGGTCCAGTCTGTGTTCAAGGGAACAGTCTCTGCAACAATCTCACTCTGAGAGATGTGTCAAACACCAGAAATCCCCGAGCAGAAACCCTCGGTGGGTCTGTGTTGGGATGGGACTATCACATGTTGTAGGCCCTAGTGGCCAGTCTCTGCCTCACTTTAGCAGATGATGAGCGCTGGTGTAGAACCCTCACTCAACCGAGCTCATGAGGTTATCAGCATGGCCCCCCTGGCGGCCACACTAACACCACACCTGCTGTTCTGATATATGCAGGCCCTGTATAGGGCTCACATAACCTGAGCGACCATGTTCACAACCAGCCCTAACTCTACGGTTGATATGATTGAATATGTTGGCTCTACGGTTGATATGATTGAATATGTTGGCATTCTAGATTTTTGTCATGTCTGTTTGAACCCATATGTTTGCCAGATCCAGTGCAGTCCTGCCGTCTACATCGGGTTGATGTCGATCCAAAGGACAGGGGCATCAACATCAAGAGATCGGCCTTGGTGAACATCACGTGTAGTGGGAGGTAGGCTTACACCATGTCTTCTGTTGTGTTCCTGTTTATAGACGCAGGTTTTTGGAGATCAGTTGTCTACCTTAGAACTCTGACCTGTCAACTGACTGACATAGAACTCTGACCTGTCAACTAACATAGAACTTTGATTTATCAACCGAACACTGACCAGTCAACTTAATTATCAGATTGATACAGGAAAGATGCACATTCTCAAGTATTGGACCTTGCTGGCTATTGGTATGCTGTTAATATTTTCAACTCTTCTGTGATTGATGCAACATGACAATTCAGACCACGTCAGTAGCCACAATTCCTTGTAGAAAACTCTTCCAACTTATTTCGGCTGAGAACATGAAACAGGCTGCAGCAATGCTACATGTGTCAGTTTGTGCTGGGAATACGGGGCCGTGAATGATCTTGAAGCGGGTTCCTGGTCTAATGGTTAGAAAGCTATGCTGACATGAACATTGCAAGACAAGGGTTTGATGCCAGCTGTCATCATTCACTACGGGAGGTCAAGACTGACCACCTAGCCCTGCCCTGCACCCAGGCCTACACAGAGGTAAGGGTGCCAACACTGGACACAGCCCCAGCACCCAGGCCTACATAGAGGTAAGGGTCCCAGCACCCAGGCCTACACAGAGGTAAGGGTCCCAGCACCCAGGCCTACACAGAGGGTAAGGGTCCCAGCACTGGACACAGCCCCAGCACCCAGGCCTACACAGAGGTAAGGGTCCCAGCACCCAGGCCGACACAGAGGTAAGGGTCCCAGCACCCAGGCCTACACAGAGGTAAGGGTCCCAGCACTTGACACAGCCCCAGCACCCAGGCCTACACAGAGGTAAGGGTCCCAGCACCCAGGCCTACACAGAGGTAAGGGTCCCAGCACCCAGGCCTACACAGAGGTAAGGGTCCCAGCACTTGACACAGCCCCAGCACCCAGGCCTACACAGAGGTAAGGGTCCCAGCACTTGACACAGCCCCAGCACCCAGGCCTACACAGAGGTAAGGGGTCCAGCACCCAGGCTTACACAGAGGTAAGGGTCCCAGCACTTGACACAGCCCCAGCACCCAGGCCTACACAGAGGTAAGGGTCCCAGCACTTGACACAGCCCCAGCACCCAGGCCTACACAGAGGTAAGGGTACCAGCACTTGACACAGCCCTAGCACCCAGGCCTACACAGAGGTAAGGGTCCCAGCACTTGACACAGCCCCAGCAGGTTTTCACTACAGGATGGGGGGAGGGGAGAGAATAATAAAGACCTTGACTTACACAGATATCTGGTGTGGCTCTACGACACACACACATGGCATGGCTGATGGGATGTCAGGAGCAAGAGGCATGTGGCAAGCTGGATCATGTCGAGATAGCTGTATATAGTTGCCACAGCCATACGCTGACACTTGTTGAGCTGTATATAGTTGCCACAGCCGTACGCTGACACTTGTTGAGCTGTATATAGTTGCCACAGCCGTACACTGACACTTGTTGAGCTGTATATAGTTGCCACAGCCGTACGCTGACACTTGTTGAGCTGTATATAGTTGCCACAGCCGTACACTGACACTTGTTGAGCTGTATATAGTTGCCACAGCCGTACACTGACACTTGTTGAGCTGTATATAGTTGCCACAGCCGTACGCTGACACTTGTTGAGCTGTATATAGTTGCCACAGCCGTACGCTGACACTTGTTGAGCTGTATATAGTTGCCACAGCCGTACGCTGACACTTGTTGAGCTGTATATAGTTGCCACAGCCGTACGCTGACACTTGTTGAGCTGTATATAGTTGCCACAGCCGTACGCTGACACTTGTTGAGCTGTATATAGTTGCCACAGCCGTACGCTGACACTTGTTGAGCTGTATATAGTTGCCACAGCCGTACGCTGACACTTGTTGAGCTGTATATAGTTGCCACAGCCGTACGCTGACACTTGTTGAGCTGTATATAGTTGCCACAGCCGTACGCTGACACTTGTTGAGCTGTATATAGTTGCCACAGCCGTACGTTGACACTTGTTGAGCTGTATATAGTTGCCACAGCCGTACGTTGACACTTGTTGAGCTGTATATAGTTGCCACAGCCGTACGCTGACACTTGTTGAGCTGTATATAGTTGCCACAGCCGTACGCTGACACTTGTTGAGCTGTATATAGTTGCCACAGCCGTACGCTGACACTTGTTGAGCTGTATATAGTTGCCACAGCCGTACACTGACACTTGTTGAACTGTATATAGTTGCCACAGCCGTACGCTGACACTTGTTGTTCTGCTTGTGTATGCGTACACAGTCTATATTGTGTTGATACTGTAAGAGTACATTGTTGTATTTAAGGGCACACGATACTGTGTTTATATTTTAAGGGTAGATATTTTTAAACTGAAGGGTAAACAATACTGTGTTTATATTTTAAGGGTAGATATTTTTAAACTTAAGGGTAAACAATACTGTGTTTATATTTTAAGGGTAGATATTTTTAAACTGAAGGGTAAACATGTAACTAGTTGAAGACTTGAACCTGTAGTTAGTGAATGATGTGTTGTGCTTGTGTGTCCAGCACCCCCTCTAGTGCCTGCATCACCGTGACAGGGGCCAACAGTAGCCTTCCCTACAGCCACATATGTCAGCCACAGTCATTTGTTGATGAACTCAGCCATCTGGTTCGGATCCATCTCACATCTACTGGCTGGAAAGATGTTCATTTTTTCGTCTACAATGATGTCAGCCGGCACCATGTTGTGGAATCATTTTATGGATATGATCCAGGTAAGCTGAGTCTCCCGTCGTCTGTTGTTTGTGTGGGTGGTGTGTTTGTAGCAGAACTTCCAACCATCAGTGCTGATTCTTTATATAGCCAGCCTTACAGGGGTACCAGGAAATTAACCTCTGAGGCAGCTAGTGTGATGTTGACCACACCAGCCAGGGGGTGTCCGTTAGTCTGTACACACATGGGGCGAGCAGCATATATCCTGGTGTGCGAGAGGCTCCTGAAATTGACTGTCTATCCACAATGTCTTTTATAGTGAGATTTGTATATGATCTACTATACAAGTTCTGTGTAACTGTCATAAAACTGTCATTTACTGCCAATATAGTACCTTGTGGTGTATGGCAGGGGGGGGGGGGGGTGTCTTTAGCCCGAGGAATTAAGGCTGCCTGGCTAGTGTAGTTACCACGAACTGCCGGTTAGAGTTTTTTTGCCCCTGACAGAAAACCTCCACACCTTACCAAGGATTCAAACCCTGGTCTCCTGAAAGAGAATCTGGCATTCTAGCCACTCAGCCAGCCACTCCTCTGTAACATATTTGTACTGACTTTAACACAGGCTGGTGTAAGCTGTGACATGTGTAGGCTACTGTAAGCTGTGACATGTGTAGGTTGGTGTTAGCCATGTCGTCTCAGGTGTGTGCACATCTGTTGTGTGTGTCTTGTTTGTTCACTCACTGGTGGACATGGCATGGCTGTGACTGATGTTCTCTTGACCTGGTCTCTTTATGGTTTGTGCTCAATTCTCAGCAACATCTAAACATAACTTTTATTGTCTCTTATTTATTACAGATTCCGTGAATGTCCATGCCCTGACAATAATCCTCTTATTTATTAGATTCCATGAATGTCCATGCCCTGACTATAACCCTCTTATTTATCACAGATTCCGTGAATGTCCCTGCTCTGAGTATAATCCTCTTATTTATTACAGATTCTGTGAATGTCCATGCTCTGACTATAACCCTCTTATTTATTACAGATTGTATGAATGTCTCTGCCCTGACTATATTTCTCTGATTTATTACAGATTCCGTGAATGTCCCTGCTCTGACCATACCGCTTGTATTTGGAGTGATTGGCATTGTCATCATAGTTATGGCTGGAATGTACGTCATACACCACAGACAGAGAACCACGCGTGGAAGTTGCTGACTTTGACTTTCATCCTACGCTCACATCCAGCCAACTACATCATGGCTTTCAGCTGGCCAGGGTGGTAACTACAATCAGGTCCATGTTTTTTCCAAATGGACACGCAACTGAACATAAGAATCCCTTGCTGTGTCGACCAGCGACAGACTTTGGCAATGATGATTCATCAGAACAGTTTTATGAGAGTTTGTGAACCAGAAACAAACTTGAGATCGATGATTCATCAGAACAATATTATGAGATGTGTCTGTTTTACTTCAGACACTTCAACATTCCAATGAAGAAGACACAAACAACAGATAACACAATTTAATGCCTGCATAATTCTCTCTGTTCCCTCAGGTGCATGCTAGAGAAATATAGTGGATATACAAACCTGCTAGGCTCAAACATGCACACAGACACTCAAATGTGATACACCACCTGGGTGACTGCAGTAAGTCTCAAACTAGGCATCATGTCTTTGTGATGGCACAGGAGGTGGGCGACAGCTGCAGCTTCACAAACTTCAGCATCCCATGAACAACACATTGTCCTCATCATGTACATGAGTATGCAACAGGTTGCACTGGCTTGTTTTACTTGTATGTGTATACAAGTGTTTTCACCCAGGAGTAGAGGAGGATCAGTATGTGGGAAGTTATTGACTCTACATCTTGTAAGATTTGCATGAAAGCGCCACATCTGGAGGCAAGAAATGAGCCGGTGCTAGTCTTGGCCAGACTCTTGACTTCCTGGGCTGGTATGAGAGTTGCAGATATTAGAAAGCAAGAGCCACAACCACAGACACTGGCAGCAGCTGTCATCTGGAGAACCTGCACACTTGCTGGACTGTTGCGGTCTTGGAGACATTATTGTGTATGGCATGGGGTCGAGTACTTCTAGAGGACAACATTCCATCAATTGTATCACTGCTTGTGGAGTCCATGGCTGCCTGCACGTGTATGTTTTAATGCTGCCAGCGCTGCAGCAAGCACGCCATATTGCTGTTTAGTTCTCATGATTTTGACCATGTGTTTGTATTTCTTGAATGTGACGTTTCTCTTCCTGCCCAACACCAGACATGTTTGGGCAGGGTATGGGACAGGCACTTGTAAGCAGCTCTTTTCGATGTCTTTATGGCACCAGCAAGGGCATTTGAGCTCAGCAGAAGGTTCAATACGGCCTCTATTCCACATGTGAAATCAACATTGAGGTGCCATCCATACTCAATAATTACAATGTGATAGTTTCATGGTATTATAGAACACATATTCACCCATACAGAAAATATCTAGTTTGTGATTTTGCAAGGAAAAGAGGATTGCTTGTTCCTGGGCAAATTGTTACTTCACTCAGGGTCTTGGGAACTAGTCATGTGAACACACCTAAACATACAAAATATGGCAGAGAACGAACAAACAAACAAACTTTATTTTCAAAGGGTTAAGAATTGGGTTTGCAGGCCCGTCTAACATTCTACCCTTCTATCACTATCTTTCATACATTATTTCATTCATACATCATTCAAGGCTATCAGATAACAGCAACAATATAAAAGATATGCATTATAAAGGCATGGGGAAAATGCGAACATCAAAACTACACGACTCAGTAATATTAGATAATGGTGTGACACTTGTTATTAGCCATGTAGAATATACTGGCCTATAAAAAGGGGACTGGCTGTTATGCTAGGGTTTTGTTTTATTATTATTATTTCTATTATTAAGGGGGAAGGTAATCCGTACTGAGATAGTGTTCAAATAATTTGCGATTATATGTATAGGGATTGGTGATGTCTTTGATTTCTTGTGGAAGATTGTTCCACAGCTGAGCTGCAGAGTACGTGAAGCTTGTTTTGTATAAGTCAGTGATGGTGGCGTTGTTGGTGCATTTATCTGTTGGTTCAGTGGTCCTGGACTCGGAACATTCCTGATTTAATACTCACACGCCTCTTATAGTCTCAGGAAAGTGTGCATCTTCTCTGATCTATGTTCACATCACATGAAAGATTGTAACCCTCTCTCATCCATATTCATGTCACATGAAAGATTGTAATCCTCTCTCATCCATATTCACATCACATGAAAGATTGTAATCATCTCTCATCCATATTTACATCACTGAAAGATTGTAATCATCTCTCATCTATATTCACATCACATGAAAGATTGTAATAATCTCTCTCATCTATGTTCATGTCACATGAGAGAGATTATGTCATATGAAAGATTATATATAATGATCCTCTCTCATCTGTGTTGATGAACAAGTTTACTCAGGATCTCTCAGTTCATGAACCAGTGTATGCACATGTTAATGTTGTTGTTGTAGATGTGTCCACTACCACGAGCTTTCATTCTGTTGTCAATGTTCAAACCCCACTGCTGGTTATTCTTCCATGTCATGGCTACAGTCATATCACCTAGACCCTGCATACACCAAGTTTGAATTCCATAGATGTTTTACAAACATGGCAAGTAACATTTCAGACCAAAAGTGTTGTCACTGAAGGAGTTTGCTTGGAACTACATGTCTTTTAGCTGGGGTTTGGGCGTACAGCTGGGGGATGAAGTGTTCCAGTATACATGCTCATTATTCCAGTACACACACTGATGATACTAGCACATGCACTCATTATTCTATTCCAAACACACTGATGAGTCTAGTATACATGGAATAGAATGCTCACTGGCGATAGTGTGCACAATGAGTGATATAACATGTATGACCAATCCCAGGTGACCCTGTGGTCAATTGTTTCACTGGGCAATGACACTGGTCAGTTGTTTCACTGGTCAGATAACATTGTGGTCATTGTTTCACTGGTCAGTGATGCTCTGGTCAGTTGTTTCACTGGTCAGTAAGACTAGTCTGTTTCACTGGTCAGTTGTTTTACTGGTCAGTGACACTGTGGTCAGTTGTTTTACTGGTCAGTGACACTGTGGTCAGTTATGAAATTGGCCAGTGAGATTGGTCAGTTGACACTGGTCAGTTGTTTCATTGATGACACTGTGGTCAGTTGTTTCACTGATGACACCGTGGTCAGTTGTTTCACTGATAAGTGACACTGTGGTCAGTTGTGACACTGTGTCCGGTTTTTTTTATTGGTAATTGTTTTACTGGTCAGGTGACAGTGGTCAGTTGTTTTACTGGTCAATTGTGACACTGTGGTCATTGTTTCACTGGTCAGGTGTCACTGTGGTCAGTTGTTTACTCACAGGCTAATCTATGGTCAGGTAATACAATGATCACTTGTTGTCATGTCAGGTTAAACTATGGTTTGTTGTTTTCCAGTCAGGTAAGACTGGTAATTTTACTGATCAAGTGATACTATGGTCAGTTGTTTACTGTTCAAGCTAAACTTGTAATATTTCAATCAAATTGTTGATCGGTTAAGATACAGCATTATCAATAAAACCAGATTTTACAAACCAGTCAACCTGTTTTCTGCATGACATTTGTTTATTCTTGTATTATGCAATGTTCTCTATAATATACATCTTTGTTTCCAGATATAGTCCTGATTGTCCTTCAGTCTTCTCCTTCCACTAGTACCATAGAACTGTTCAATGTATGGCCCATCATGGAGGACAAGTTGTCACAGAGATACCTCACCATGAATGACCAGTTATCACATAGATGACCTTGTCATGTGAGACCAGTTGTCACAGATATGACCCCACCATGGAGGACCAGTTGTCACAGAGATGACCACGTCATGGAAGACCAGAAAACGTGGCTTTCATCTCGGCCGGCCCACAAGTCTCTGGATCCCTCACCAGTTCTTCTGCCTCATGCACTGTCATGTGTCTGCAATATTCTGTGTCCATCTTACTTCTGGTCAACCCTGCGTCATGTACTGTCATGTGTCTGCAATATTCTGTGTCCATCTTTCATCTGGTCAACCCTGCCTCATGCACTGTCATGTGTCTGCAATATTTCATGTCCATCTTTCTTCTGGTCAACCTCTGTCATATGTCTGCAATATTCCGTGTCCATCTTTCTTCTGGTCAACCTCTGTCGTGTGTCTGCAATATTCCGTGTCCATCTTTCATCTGGTTGACCCCTGTCATGTGTCTGCAATATTCTGTGTCCATCTTTCATCTGGCTAACCTCTGTCATGTGTCTGCAATATTCCGTGTCCATCTTTCTTCTAGTCAACCCCTGTCATGTGTCTGCAATATTCCGTGTCCATCTTTCTTCTGGTCAACCCCTGTCATGTGTCTGCAATATTCCGTGTCCATCTTTCATCTGGCCAACCTGTCATGTGTCTGCAATATTCCGTGTCCATCTTTCATCTGGCCAACCTGTCATGTGTCTGCAATATTCCGTGTCCATCTTTCATCTGGCCAACCCTTGTCATGTGTCTGCAATATTCCGTGTCCATCTTTCATCTGGCCAACCCTGTCATGTGTCTGCAATATTCCGTGTCCATCTTTCATCTGGCCAACCCCTGTCATGTGTCTGCAATATTCCGTGTCCATCTTTCATCTGGCCAACCCCTGTCATGTGTCTGCAATATTCCGTGTCCATCTTTCTTCTGGTCAACCCCTGTCATGTGTCTGCAATATTCCGTGTCCATCTTTCATCTGGTCAACCCCTGTCATGTGTCTGCAATATTCCGTGTCCATCTTTCTTCTAGTCAACCCCTGTCATGTGTCTGCAATATTCCATGTCCATCTTTCTTCTAGTCAACCTCTGTCATGTGTCTGCAATATTCTGTGTCCATCTTTCTTCTAGTCAACCTCTGTCATGTGTCTGCAATATTTCGTGTCCATCTTTCTTCTAGTCAACCCCTGTCATGTGTCTGCAATATTCCGTGTCCATCTTTCTTCTAGTCAACCTCTGTCATGTGTCTGCAATATTCTGTGTCCATCTTTCTTCTAGTCAACCTCTGTCATGTGTCTGCAATATTCCGTGTCCATCTTTCTTCTGGTCAACCTCTGTCATGTGTCTGCAATATTCCATGTCCATCTTTCTTCTGGTCAACCTCTGTCATGTGTCTGCAATATTCCGTGTCCATCTTTCATCTGGTCAACCTCTGTCATGTGTCTGCAATATTCCGTGTCCATCTTTCTTCTGGTCAACCCCTGTCATGTGTCTGCAATATTCCGTGTCCATCTTTCTTCTAGTCAACCCCTGTCATGTGTCTGCAATATTCCGTGTCCATCTTTCTTCAAGTCAACCCTGTCATGTGTCTGCAATATTCCGTGTCCATCTTTCTTCTAGTCAACCTCTGTCATGTGTCTGCAATATTCCGTGTCCATCTTTCTTCTAGTCAACCTCTATCATGTGTCTGCAATATTCCGTGTCCATCTTTCTTCTAGTCAACCTCTATCATGTGTCTGCAATATTCCGTGTCCATCTTTCTTCTAGTCAACCTCTGTCATGTGTCTGCAATATTCCGTGTCCATCTTTCTTCTGGTCAACCTCTGTCATGTGTCTGCAATATTCCGTATCCATCTTTCTTCTAGTCAACCTCTGTCATGTGTCTGCAATATTCCGTGTCCATCTTTCTTCTAGTCAACCTCTGTCATGTGTCTGCAATATTCCGTGTCCATCTTTCTTCTGGTCAACCTCTGTCATGTGTCTGCAATATTCCGTGTCCATCTTTCTTCTGGTCAACCTCTGTCATGTGTCTGCTATATTCCGTGTCCATCTTTCATCTGGTCAACCTCTGTCATGTGTCTGCAATATTCCATGTCCATCTTTCTTCTAGTCAACCTCTGTCATGTGTCTGCAATATTCCGTGTCCATCTTTCTTCTGGTCAACCTCTGTCATGTGTCTGCAATATTCCGTGTCCATCTTTCATCTGGTCAACCCCTGTCATGTGTCTGCAATATTCCGTGTCCATCTTTCTTCTAGTCAACCTCTGTCATGTGTCTGCAATATTCTGTGTCCATCTTTCATCTGGTCAACCCCTGTCAATGTGTCTGCTATATTCCGTGTCCATCTTTCATCTGGTCAACCCCTGTCATGTGTCTGCAATATTCCGTGTCCATCTTTCTTCTAGTCAACCTCTGTCATGTGTCTGCAATATTCCGTGTCCATCTTTCTTCTAGTCAACCTCTGTCATGTGTCTGCAATATTCCGTGTCCATCTTTCTTCTAGTCAACCTCTGTCATGTGTCTGCAATATTCCGTGTCCATCTTTCTTCTGGTCAACCTCTGTCATGTGTCTGCAATATTCCGTGTCCATCTTTCATCTGGTCAACCCCTGTCAATGTGTCTGCAATATTCCGTGTCCATCTTTCATCTGGTCAACCCCTGTCATGTGTCTGCAATATTCTGTGTCCATCTTTCTTCTAGTCAACCTCTGTCATGTGTCTGCAATATTCTGTGTCCATCTTTCATCTGTTGACCTCTGTCATGTGTCTGCAATATTCTGTGTCCATCTTTCATCTGGTCAACCTCTGTCAATGTGTCTGCAATATTCTGTGTCCATCTTTCTTCTGGTACAACCTCTGTCATGTGTCTGCAATATTCCGTGTCCATCTTTCATCTAGTTGAACCCTGTCAATGTGTCTGCAATATTCCGTGTCCATCTTTCATCTGGTCAACCCCTGTCATGTGTCTGCAATATTCTGTGTCCATCTTTCTTCTAGTCAACCTCTGTCATGTGTCTGCAATATTCCGTGTCCATCTTTCATCTGGTCAACCTCTGTCAATGTGCTCTGCAATATTCTGTGTCCATCTTTCTTCTAGTCAACCTCTGTCATGTGTCTGCAATATTCCGTGTCCATCTTTCATCTGGTCAACCTCTGTCAATGTGTCTGCAATATTCCGTGTCCATCTTTCATCTGGTCAACCCCTGTCAATGTGTCTGCAATATTCTGTGTCCATCTTTCTTCTAGTCAACCTCTGTCAATGTGTCTGCAATATTCCATGTCCATCTTTCATCTGGTCAACCCCTGTCAATGTGTCTGCAATATTCTGTGTCCATCTTTCTTCTAGTCAACCTCTGTCAATGTGTCTGCAATATTCCATGTCCATCTTTCTTCTAGTCAACCCTGCCTACTTCTATCAGGAACCAGGCCTTCCTTTAATGTGATGTTTAACATTGTCAGAGTACTCCAGTGTCTGAGCCATGACGCTGCTCATGAGCTAGTTCTCCTGGATGTTCGGGTCTGGTAGAGTGTCAGTGTGTGTCTTCTTGGTCCACTCTATACTCAGAACTATTCTCTAACATGTGAAGATCAGCAGCCCTGGTTGGCTCCTGTAGTGATTGTGAAATGGCACATGTTGGCTATACTGTAGCCGTGACCAACGAGGAGTAAATCAGAACTGGTGTTGTTGACCTCTCCACACTGCGGTGATACAGAGGAGGGGATCTGAGCACTCATGGAATGAATTATTTGATGTGCAATGAGGACTAACCAACATATTTAACACAGGAACATGTTCAAATGGCCACAGTTTAATGTTCATAAACAACACAACAGTAACAACCAGAAGCTAACACCTCCAGCCAGGGATCCCAAGGAACCATGGATGTCTAGGAACTGGTCAATCCTTGATCCCAAGGAACCATGGATGTCTAGGTCAATCTGTGATCCCAAGGAACCATGGATGTCTAGGAACTGGTCAATTCTTGATCCCATGGAACCATGGATGTCTAGGAACTGGTCAATTCTTGATCCCATGGAACCATAGATGTCTAGGAACTGGTCAATTCTTGATCCCATGGAACCATGGATGTCTAGGAACTGGTCAATTCTTGATCCCATGGGACCATGGATGTCTAGGAACTGGTCAATTCTTGATCCCATGGGACCATGGATGTCTAGGAACTGGTCAATCCTTGATCCAGTAGCTGCTGAGGATCAGCTTTCTCCAGCGCCAGGATGTGAATGAAACAGCGAGCGCCAGATCTGTCATCACTTCGTTTGATCTGAATAAATACAGACGTGTGAATGATAAACACAATGTCTCCTTCATTCTGTGCATACACATCTGTCTGTCTACACACACACACATGCATACACATCTGTCAGTCTACAGACATACACACAGACTCATGCATACACATATGTCTGTCTGTCTACAGACAGACACACACACAGTTGCATACACATCTGTCTGTCTACAGACACACAAATGTGTGGGCACATGAGTGTGTACCAGATATGTAATGTGCCTGACAACCTTGAAACAAGTCAAAATTACCTTTAAAACACCTTGAAAACAGGTAGGAACATTTAGCGATGACCCATGCTTTGAGCACTGACATAAAAACAGGAGCAACCTGTACTGTAGCTTTGAGAACTGACAAAAAAAGAAGAGAAACCTGTACTGTAGCTTTGACCACTGACATAAAATACAAGAGAAACCTGTACTGTAGCTTTGACCACTGACATAAAATACAAGAGAAACCTGTACTGTAGCTTTGACCACTGACATAAAATACAAGAGAAACCTGTACTGTAACTTTGACCACTGACATAAAATACAAGAGAAACCTGTACTGTAACTTTGACCACTGACATAAAAACAAGAGAAACCTGTACTGTAACTTTGACCACTGACATAAAAACAAGAGAAACCTGTACTGTAACTTTGACCACTGACATAAAAACAAGAGAAACCTGTACTGTAACTTTGACCACTGACATAAAATACTAGAGAAACCTGTACTGTAGCTTTGACCACTGACATAAAATACAAGAGAAACCTGTACTGTAGCTTGACCACTGACATAAAATACAAGAGAAACCTGTACTGTAACTTTGACCACTGACATAAAAACAAGTAGAAACATGTACTGTAACTTTGACCACTGACATAAAAACAAGTGAAACATGTACTGTAACTTTGACCACTGACTATAAAAACAAGTAGAAACATGTACTGTAACTTTGATCCACTGATATATAAACAAGTCAAACCTGTAATGTAGCTTTGAGCACTGACATAAAAACAAGAGAAACCTCTACTGTAGCTTAGAGCACTGACATAAAAACAAGTGAAACATGTACTGTAACTTTGATCCACTGATATATAAAACAAGTCAAACCTGTAATGTAACTTTGAGCACTGACATAAAAACAAGAGAAACCTCTACTGTAGCTTAGATCACTGATATAAAAACAAGTGAGTGAAACATGTACTGTAACTTTGATCCACTGATATATAAACAAGTCAAACCTGTACTGTAACTTTGACCACTGACATAAAAACAAGTGAAACATGTACTGTAACTTTGACCACTGACATAAAAACAAGTGAAACCTGTACTGTAACTTTGACCACTGACATAAAAACAAGAGAAACCTGTACTGTAAGCTTTGACCACTGACATAAAAACAAGATGAAACCTGTACTGTAAGCTTGACCACTGACATAAAAACAAGAGAAACCTGTACTGTAGCTTTGACCACCGACATAAAAACAATGCACTCATGTAATGTAACATTGACCACACACGGAAACATGAAATCCAACCTTGATGACGGCTCTAACTCTCTCAAGGAGATAGTTCCATTTGATGTTTGTTTTCTCTGCTGGCGTCAGAATCTTGAAGTCCTTGGCCTGAGGGGAGACATGGACAACATCATTGTAGACATTGTACACAAGCAGACACATGTGTCATTGTCTGTGTCACTGCTGGGTTTGTTGGTCTAGATAAAGTAGGTCATCCCATGAACAAGGTGTGCAACCTCACAATTCAGTATTCATGTGATTCTTGTCGACCCACTGGACACACTACTTGAGCAGGTCAGTCCAGCGTAGAGAAACACTGTGACAGCAATGTTGTGTATCTGAGCTGTGGCCTCTGTCACACTGGACTGCCCAAGATACTACATGTAGGTGTGCTGGCTTCATTCCTTCTCTGACTTATGCTGTCATTTGTGAAGAAGCAGCAGTTTTTTCTTCTTCAGTTATCAATGTTTGCCATGTGTCTTTTCTACCACAGGTCACAAACAGGATGTTCACTTGAGGTCTCGACTGATTCCCCTGAGTTAGTCTCCAGGGTTACTCCTGTGGGTGAGGTTTCCACTCTGGTGATTCCCCAGAGTTTGCCTCCGGGGTCACTCCTGTGGGTGGGATTTCCTCTTTGGTGATCCCCCAGAGTTAGCCTCCAGGGTCACTCCCGCGGGTGGGATTTCCACTCTGGTGATTGCCCAGAGTTTGCCTCCAGGGTTACTCCCGTGGGTGGGATTTCCACTCTGGTGATTGCCCAGAGTTTGCCTCCAGGGTCACTCCAGTGGGTGGGATTTCCTCTCTGGTGATTGCCCAGAGTTTGCCTCCAGGGTTACTCCCGCGGGTGGGATTTCCTCTCTGGTGATTGCCCAGAGTTAGTCTCCAGGGTCACTCCCGTGGGTGGGATTTCCTCTCTGGTGATCCCCAGAGTTAGCCTCCAGGGTCACTCCCGTGGGTGGGATTTCCTCTCTGGTGATTGCCCAGAGTTTGCCTCCAGGGTTACTCCCGCGGGTGGGATTTCCTCTCTGGTGATTGCCCAGAGTTAGCCTCCAGGGTCACTCCCGTGGGTGGGATTTCCTCTCTGGTGATCCCCTGAGTTAGCCTCCAGGGTCACTCCTGTGGGTGAGGTTTCCACTCTGGTGATTCCCCAGAGTTTGCCTCCGGGGTCACTCCTGTGGGTGGGATTTCCTCTCTGGTGATCCCCCAGAGTTAGCCTCCAGGGTCACTCCCGTGGGTGGGATTTCCTCTCTGGTGATCCCCTGAGTTAGCCTCCAGGGTCACTCCTATGGGTGGGATTTCCTCTATGGTGATTCCCCAGAGTTTGCCTCCAGGGTCACTCCTGTGGGTGGGATTTCCTCTATGGTGATCCCCCAGAGTTAGTCTCCAGGGTTACACCTGTGGGTGGGATTTCCTCTCTGATGAGACAGGCCAGTCTGGTGGTACATGTTCTGGGGTTCGCTGTGCTGCTCCACGTCTGCTGATTGCAGAGTCAGAGCGACCCAGTCAGCGCAGATGAGCTCTGAGTCTACAATGTACCTTTTCTGAGTCTGAAGATTCTGGTTTGCACAAGCAGATTTAAACAGCACAAGCAGATTTAAACAGCAAAAGCAAGCTACTGAAGTCAAAGCCTGCGAAAATGACACGTATGGGAGCTTATCTGGGTTGTGAACAGGCCTTGATGGGACACTGTTATGGATACATATTGTACTATTTATGATGTAGAAGGTGAAACATGTGACTCTCGATAACTTAATGTAATCTAATGTAGGGAACTAACAATGTGTTGGGCTATAAAAGTATGCTAACAGTGGAGGGAACTAACAATGTGCTGTGCTATAAGAGTATGCTAACTGTGGAGGGAACTAACAAGCAATGTGTTGCTAGAGGTCACTGTATGACCAAACAGTTGAGACAGAATGAAAGTGATGCCACACATTCACATGTCAAACAGTTGAGACAGAATGAAAGTGATGCCACACATTCACATGTCAAACAGTCAAGAGAGAATGAAAGTGATGCCACACATTCACATGTCAAACACTTGAGACAGAATGAAAGTGATGCCACACATTCACATGTCAAACAGTTGAGACAGAATGAAAGTGATGCCACACATTCACATGTCAAACAGTCGAGACAGAATGAAAGTGATGCCACACATTCACATGTCAAACAGTCGAGACAGAATGAAAGTGATGCCACACATTCACATGTCAAACAGTTGAGACAGAATTAAAGTGATGCCACACATTCACATGTCAAACAGTTGAGACAGAATGAAAGTGATGCCACACATTCACTCGTCAAACAGTCAAGAGAGAATGAAAGTGATGCCACACATTCACATGTCAAACACTTGAGACAGAATGAAAGTGATGCCACACATTCACATGTCAAACAGTTGAGACAGAATGAAAGTGATGCCACACATTCACATGTCAAACAGTCGAGACAGAATGAAAGTGATGCCACACATTCACATGTCAAACAGTCGAGACAGAATGAAAGTGATGCCACACATTCACATGTCAAACAGTTGAGACAGAATGAAAGTGATGCCACACATTCACATGTCAAACAGCCGAGACAGAATTAAAGTGATGCCACACATTCACATGTCAAACAGTCAAGAGAGAATGAAAGTGATGCCACACATTCACATGTCAAACAGTCGAGACAGAATGAAAGTGATGCCACACATTCACATGTCAAACAGTTGAGACAGAATGAAAGTGATGCCACACATTCACATGTCAAACAGTTGAGACAGAATGAAAGTGATGCCACACATTCACATGTCAAACAGTTGAGACAGAATGAAAGTGATGCCACACATTCACATGTCAAACAGTCGAGACAGAATGAAAGTGATGCCACACATTCACATGTCAAACAGTTGAGACAGAATGAAAGTGATGCCACACATTCACATGTCAAACAGTTGAGACAGAACGAAAGTGATGCCACACATTCACATGTCAAACACTTGAGACAGAATGAAAGTGATGCCACACATTCACATGTCAAACAGTCGAGACAGAATTAAAGTGATGCCACATATTCAGATGTCAAACAGTTGAGACAGAATTAAAGTGATGCCACACATTCACATGTCAAACAGTCGAGACAGAATTAAAGTGATGCCACATATTCACATGTCAAACAGTTGAGAAAGAATGAAAGTGATGCCACACATTCACATGTCAAACAGCTGAGACAGAATGAAAGTGATGCCACATATTCACATGTCAAACAAGCTGGAACAGAAACTCACCTGGCATCCCAACACCTGCTCGGCGGCACCTGGCAACAGGTGGCAGCACTCCAGGCTTCCAGTCTGATCTGTCAGACTGACTCTAATACTGGTGGATGAAAAATCAATATGATGTCATGCTGAGACTAGACGGAAACAATCATTCAATGCTGAACAAGACACAAACAATCAGTCAATTTTGAACAAGACAAAAACAATCAAACAATGCTGAACTAGACACAATCAATCAACTGATGCAGGTGGGATGCTAGAGACATATCGTCAACATAACATAAACAGATGATGTCTCAAATGTCATTATTCAAGATATCATGAGACAATTTGGGGGACATAAACATCGTTTTTTTTTCTTAAGAATCACAAAAATAAGAAAACTCCAGCGACATGCTTGTGTGTCCACATCACATGAGTGGTCCACCACTATACATGCTGGAGTAGTCCCTGCGACAAGAAACAGGTATAGCAAGCATGTACTGCATAGGTTGTGTTGGTATGAACAGGGAAAACCTGCCAGGCGCTGACATGCTGGCCAGAGACACATGAAAACAGCTTATGCAGACCACAGCCAGGGTTACTGTCTAAAGACCTTTTAGTCTGAGGAAAACAGCTGACGCAGACAACAGCCAGGGCTACTGTCTAGAGACCTTTTAGTGTGAGGAAAACAGCTGACACAGACAACAGCCAGGGCTACTGTCTAGAGACCTTTTAGTCTGAGGAAATTAGAAACCCATCGGGTACAACACTGTAACTAGCCCGTGGAGCTCATGGAGAGAACTCAACCAATCACCATCAGAAGAGCATGCAGGTATTAGATGTGATACACTCTAAGGAACAAACGGCAAGTGACAATGTGTTTAGATAGTCTGTCTGGAATTCACGGGCAAAGAAATGCAGAGATTCAGAGCTCAGATAACACAGACAAGAGAATTATTGACAGAGATGAGTCAAGTAGGTGTGTGTGTTGAATGTCCTCCAGCAGGTGTGTGTGCTGAATATCCTACAGTAGGTGTGTGTGTGCTGAATGTCCTACAGTAGGTGTGTGTGTGTGCTGAATGTCCTACAGTAGGTGTGTGTGTGGAATGTCTTACAGTAGGTGTGTGTGTGCTGAATGTCTTACAGTAGGTGTGTGTGTGTGCTGAATGTCTTACAGTAGGTGTGTGTGTGCTGAATGTCTTACAGTAGGTGTGTTTGTGCTGAATGTCTTCCATAAGGTGTGTGTTGAATCTTTTGTGCTGAATGTCCTCTATAAGGTGTGTATGCTGAATGTCCTCTGTCATGGTCTTACTCTTATCTAAATAATGGTTCGGGTTCATACAGGCAACAATACACTGTTCGCTAGGATATAGAATATTTATTACATACAGTGTACAGTTGGCGCAGTGGGTAAACAGACCCGCGCTTTCTTATCATACATATCACAGATCGTTAATCATCAAACATATAGTTGTCATACAACAATCTAGCACACTATCTAGCCTAAGTATATCTACGAATATCTATGAGTCCCTCTCAGGCAGGCCCTGTTGTCTCTCTCCAGTCCGTTTGTCCTCTGACTGTCTCCGCGTGTCCTAACTCGGCACGGGCGGTAACTCTGTCCGAGTTCCTCGTGGACCCCGCATTCGGCGGGCCACATCAGTGTCCACGGAATCATGGACTTAGTGACCATCTCTTTCGAGAAGGTTCTAGATTGCTCGGGTCCTGCACGACTCAATGGTTTCCCTTGGGCTGGAGTTGCAGCCCTCTATTCTATGTGTAAGTGAGTCGGTGACAGGATCCCCCCTCCCTCGTGACATGATTTGTTGTTGGGAATTAGATCTGTTCTAATTCTGTCACCGAATCACATAAAGTTGATGTTTGTAGTTTGGTGGATAGTAACCTGGTAACCTACCTATTAGCACTAAAAACTCATGTATTCTACCATACAACACTTGTCTGATTTGGTGCAGAGATCCCTGTCTCTCGTGTGCTTAAATATGCTTATCAGACCGAAGTTACGTGGCATTTTAGTAGTTGTATTTACAACTTGCCCTTCTCATAGTACCCGAAATGGTACCCAGACAAATAACCCCTATATAATAGATGGTTAACAAGACCGGAGTCTTGGCTAAATAAGTACACCTTCAAATCTTGATCTGTGTGTGTATTTCTATACACTTTTACTCCCGTATGTTATATAATGCTAAATATGTAGTTACCTTGTTCTTTTATCCCCCTCAGACTACATGTGTCCCTGTTGGCTTGTTAGTGTGTTAATTAATCCGTTAATAAGTTGATGTTTCTAATAAAGTGACTGTATTTTAAGTTGATAGTGTTGAGTTTTGAGGTTTGTGTAACGTGCGTGCTGAATGTGTGGTGTAATTCCAAGCGTCACGAGTTGGGATAACCTCAATCACTGAAATACTGCACTGTGTGCAATACATGATCTAGGCATTCCAAGTAGTGGTGCTTAGATGTATCCTAACTGCTAACCTAAGTATATTACACTAACTACTTAATTAACTCACTACTAAACTAAGTTCTACACATGTATTGACAAATTAGACAAGTCATGCACTTTTACATGGAAGACGCAGACAAATTACAATGAATACGTTTTGCGTACAATTTGTCCGCCAAGTGTATCGTTCTCTCATTTAATCCTTTCACTCAGTCATTCACTCATCTGACATTCCAAATAGTAATTGGTTAAAATATATATTTAAAGTTGAGGTAAGCGTTATTGCCCTTAGAAAAAATGGGCTAGGCGATATTTGCCCTTTAAGAAAATACGTACTTTTTGTACGATGAACTGAAAAATAGGTTATAATTTAACTAGAGACACTTTGTATAGGACGGTTATTTAGGCATATGAATGGTACCGTCTGTAATATTAAAGTAGAATATGTACAAGTTACATGTTAACACAATTTATATACATCATTAATGGAAATATAATACATTTTTAATAGTAAACTAATTAATTAAATAACTCCAACGATGATGTGCGCGTTGACGTCCCTTCGTTCGTGTGTTATGCCATGAATGTTAAAGTTAGTATGGCTGTCTCTTAAGTGTTGTTGTCGATGTTGTTCTGTTTCGGCTGTTTGCACAGTTTTGTAGTAACAGCAAGTATGGATTGCTCTCACTGTCCCGTATGAAATATTAAAGTGTTCAGAGTCAGTTCATTGGTTGATATCATTGGTTAAACTGAACACAGTTATTGTTTCTTGCTGGAATCGTTCTAGAGCTTAGGCATTTGATGGTATAGTTCTTACAATCTGGCTCTTCAAGTATGTTTATAGGTGTCGTACTTAAACTAATCACTGAGAGTACTCTAGCAGGTGTAGAGTCACACTGATATATGTAACGAACTAAAAGTATCACAGTTTATAGTGTGGCTACTGGCCAATGTGATCAGAGTCATTCTAATGGCGCATTTGTCTGCCGTGATAAAAGGTCAGCCACTAAGTTATCGGTGCCCTTTATATGGCGAATTTCGAAGTCAAAGTCCTGAAGTAGAAGACACCATCTTCGTAACCTGTTGTTTTTGGGCGACCCATGGTTAAGAACTAATAACGGTGAACTGTCTGTGAGGACCACAAAGTGACTTCCTAAGAGGTACTTAGATAATCTCAATATACAGAACAAAAGGCTCAAACACTCCAATTCAACTGTGGCATAACGAGTCTCAGCCTTCTTCAGTTTGCGGCTTACGTAGAGGATCGGGTGTCGAACGCCATCCACTTCCTGCATTAAACATCCTCCTATTGCGATAGTGCTCGCATCTGTGGTCAAAATAAAGGGTAAATTTATATTGGGTAATCGTAAGACTGGTGGATTAGAAAAAATATGTTTCAACTTACACATTGCATCATCTAAGCTGGTACTTTTACAAATTTTTGATGGATGATCTTTAGTTAACATATCAGAAAAAACTGAGGTGAGTTCTGTCCAATGTGGAATGAATTTAGAATAATAGTTAATCAGACCTAGTAAACTCCTAACCTGTTTCTTTGTGGTAGGTACTTCTAGATTAAGGATTTTGGAAACAATTTTATCATCAGTCAACAATTTTCCTTCAGAAATTCTATGACCAAGGAAGTCTATTTGTGTATAGCCTATTTCAACCTTGGAAGGTTTGATAGTAAGTCCAAAAAGAGAGATTTGGTTGAAGACTTGTTTTAGGGTGAGTAAGTGAGAAGTCATATCAAAAGAATGAACACATATATCATCAATATAAGCAACTACATCATTAATTCCGTGTAATAACAATCTTGTTAGTCTCACAAATGTGGCCGGTGCGTTCTTCAGGCCAAAAGGAAGATATAGCCATTCGTATAACCCGAGAGGTGTTGCGAATGCTGTTATATGTCTACAAGAAGGGTGTAGAGGAACTTGCCAATATCCTTTCGCTAAATCTGTCTTAGAAAATAAGGATGATTGAGCCATATCTAAAATAAGATCTTCACAACTGTTCATAGGCTCTGCATCTGTTGTTGTTCTGGTATTCAATATTCTATAGTCGATGCACAAGCGGATTGTCTGGTCTTTCTTTTTCACCAAGACAATCGGTGAAGAATATTGAGACATAGATTTTTGAATAATGCCATTCTTCTCTAAATCTAAAATTTCCTTATCTAAATTAGATCTGTAATGGAGTGGAATAGAATATGGTCTACATTTGACCGGTCTCAGATCTGTTAGCACAATTGAATGCGTTATTCTATCAGTGCGTCCAGGTTTGTTGGAAAAGATCGTCTTATAATTGTCCAGGAGCGTTAAAATGTCCCGTCGCTGTTGTTGTGTCAGAGTGTCAGAGATATGTATGTCCTTTATACTTCCGTCATCAGTCATAATTGGCACAGGGATTTCAGTGTTGTCCATGTCTGTCTGATTTATCACAGATGCTACAGTTTGTAAATTGTTTTCAATGTCATTGTCGTCGTCGTCGAGATCGATCGTCAATATGTCGTCAAATTTGTCGTCATTGTCAATATCACAGATTGTCGGTAATGTCCATATGTCTTCGTCGTTATTGTCGTCGTAAACGTGTGTCGTTAACGATGCTTCGTTTGTCGAGGTGTCATTCCGTTGGGAAATTGTCGTTTCGTCTCCGTCAACAGTTTGTTGCGTCTGTTCATTTGTCTCATTGTCCTGTCTAGCATAGTATGGTTTCAACATATTTACATGTAATAATTTCAATTTTTCATTTACAGAGAATGTAGTAGGGTTATTCCCCTTGACCAGTTTATGACATATATCACAAGATGTACAAAATGATTTAATCTCTTGGTCAAACTTTGGCCAATAAAAATGAGTCAGGACAATTGCCTTGGTCAATTCGTATCCCATATGACCTCCAAAAGGGGAGTCATGGGCTATTTTAGCACTTTGTTTCGATGTGCTTGTGGTAAAACAATTTGCTGTGTCGTGGTCTGCTTTGTTGTGTAAAATCTAGTTAAGATGTTATTCTGTAGCCTAAATGTCCACGATGCGTTCTTAGTGACTTTTGGTTTAAGTCCAACTAATTTAAAGTATGGTGCAAGTGTTGTATCTGCTTTCTGTTCATTACCAAAAGTGATGTTAGTTAAGTTTGGCGCTACTATTTCTAATGATTCCTGCAGTTGGTCGGTGTTGGTTTTGTGGGTTGTCTGTCGTGTTATTGCGTTTGCGTGTTGTGTGTTTTGTTGCACATTTACAGGTTCGGTAGTTGGTAGTTTGGTAGCCTCCTCAATCCGAGGTTTTAATTCGGTCGTATCGTTTCTAGATTCGACCGCCCCTGCATTGTACACCTCGGTAAATTCTTTTTGAATTACCTCAGTGGTTGTCTCCCTTGGTATTTCGGCAGTTTGAGACAAACAAGAATGGTGTTTCTCTTTTGTGTTGCTATTCCTGTGGTGGATACCGTGTTTTTGTTCCCACTTTTTAATTTCTCTTTCAGAGCATGGATGTACGTTGGGTAAATTACCAAGTATAATATCCGCGACGGGATTTTCAAGGATAGCACACAATACTCGCCCAGATAAGAATGGTGTTTGAATTTCGACCAAAGCAAGGGGGTATTTCTCTATCGTACCTGAGAATGTGCGACACGTCACATGTTTGTCTGTGTAGTCTTTAACGTCTATTAATGTTTTCCTCACCCCACAAAGCGTTGCCCCGGAATCACGAATTAACGTGCATTTTTTTTTGTTAACAAACCCTGTAAAAAAAACTAGCTTGCCTGTAGATGATAAGGCAGCGTTAGCTGTTACATTTGAAATAGGGATTGTGTGTCCACAATGTAGTGTTGTGTCAAGTTGGAACTTCGTACAGGTGTTGCAATTACTGTCTGTTATGGTGTTGATGACGTGTACAGCATTACCAAGCTCGCTTTCATTGTCGTGTTGCTTGTCACATTCATTCAGTGACTCAAGCTCTTCGTCAGACGACGTCTCTACTAATGCCGCATTGGCCTGTTTCAATAACTTTCGGCCTTGACAATCCTTATTATAGTGACCCCAGCTATTGCAGAAATAACATTTAATTGCTCTGTGGTAAGCCATGCGTTTAGCTGTTTGCTTCTCCACCATCTTTTTGAGGTGTTCAGGGTAGGTGGGTGATTTGTCACACATCCCGTAACTGTCGTGATGAAAATTGCAATATTGGCATCTTATTACTTTACCGACATTGGATCGTGGTTTAAATCTACTCTGTGATTGTTTGGAGTATTTGGTGTTCACTACTGCAGCTGCTGTATCATTGTAACTTATGTTATGTTGAAAAATATCCCTATTTGCTGTGAAAAATGCATTCCCCTTCGCCTCGATTTCCTGAATGCTCTTACAGTCCATTTGTTTTAAGAACTTGGCAAAAGGTGTGGGGATGGTGCTAACTATTTTATCTATTATAATCAGTTCCTTAAGTTTATCATGGCTATTGTTGGTTTTAGCCGAGTTAATCCATTTTGTGCATATGTCTTGGACTGTACTGACATAATCTATGAAGGTTTGGTTTGGTTGTGGAGATAATTTGGCAAATTGTTGTTGGTAACCTGCAGTGTCTAAAGAAAAATGTTGGAGAATGCGTTGTTTTAGGTACTCATAGTCTTTTCGCATCTCCTGTGGTATTGTCTCTATTACTTTCAGTGGTTCAAGAGCTAAATTCCTCATTAGAATAAATGCCCAATCTGATTTCATGATTTTATGATGAGACATGAGACACTCAAAATTTTCTAAGTAGGCGGAGATGGAATCTCCAGAACAGAAAGCCTTGACGAGACCTTTATATTTATTATATTTTTGTTCTTCTTCTTTGCTTCTTAACTTGTTTATTGATATTTCTGTGTTGGCCTCCGTTTCCATCTGTTTTAGTTTAATCTGTGTCTCGGCATTTAATTGGGCCTGTTTGGCAGCGGCCTCAAGTTCCATCTGCAATTTCTTTTCATCTGCCTCGATTTGCAATTTCTTTTCATCTGCTTGCATTTGCATTTGCAATTTCTTTTCATCGGCCTCGATTTGCAATTTCTTTTCATCTGCTTGCATTTGCAATTTCTTTTCATCTGCTTGCATTTGCATTTGCAATTTCTTTTCTTCGGCCTCCATTTGCAGTCTCCTTTCTTCTCGTTCTATCGCTCTTTCCTCACGGGCAATGTTTTCTGCGTGTGTTTTCTGTGCCCATTCTGACAGTTTTTCTTCTTTGTAACCTAACTTTATTCCTTGCTCAATACATTGATCTAAGCTAGACATTTTGTGTTTTACTTGCTTGTTAAGTTTATAGAGTTAAATCCCTTAGAAAAAATATGTTGTGTGGTCGAAAATTTGGTTAACTCCCCTAATTATTAATGTATGAATCAAAATGCAAGGTTATGTTGGTGACAAGGTTATGAATATGCAAAGAAAGCAATATGATGCAAAATAATACATTGATGAAACATGAGAAGTACAGCTTAGACGTACAATGAGTATGAGGTGAAACTTAGCTTTTGATTGAAGAATTCTTCGATGTTGTCTTGTACTCTCGTCACTGTTGGAAAGGTTTCATCGGTTGGACGTGGCACTTGTTGCGGAACAATTTGCTCGTGGAGCGAGAAAACACTAGTCAATGTTACAAAAAAAAAAATGTCAAAATAGTAACATGTCAAAAAAAAAAAAAAATAGTTTACAGAATCAAAATAAAGAGGCACTGTGAAGGCAATGGTGAGACATTGCTGAGGGACTCAGATTACTTCTATTTTATTGCTAGATAGCTACTAGTTAATAATTTCCTTGATTTAAACAAATCAATGTGTTATCAAAAATCAATGTTTTACCAAAAATCAATGTGATATGCTGAAATAATTAATTTTACATGGCATTTAACAGGTTTTTAAGAAAACATTCTATGCCAAAACCGGAAAACTAGCCCCCATAAAGCCTGTCATGGTCTTACTCTTATCTAAATAATGGTTCGGGTTCATACAGGCAACAATACACTGTTCGCTAGGATATAGAATATTTATTACATACAGTGTACAGTTGGCGCAGTGGGTAAACAGACCCGCGCTTTCTTATCATACATATCACAGATCGTTAATCATCAAACATATAGTTGTCATACAACAATCTAGCACACTATCTAGCCTAAGTATATCTACGAATATCTATGAGTCCCTCTCAGGCAGGCCCTGTTGTCTCTCTCCAGTCCGTTTGTCCTCTGACTGTCTCCGCGTGTCCTAACTCGGCACGGGCGGTAACTCTGTCCGAGTTCCTCGTGGACCCCGCATTCGGCGGGCCACATCAGTGTCCACGGAATCATGGACTTAGTGACCATCTCTTTCGAGAAGGTTCTAGGTTGCTCGGGTCCTGCACGACTCAATGGTTTCCCTTGGGCTGGAGTTGCAGCCCTCTATTCTATGTGTAAGTGAGTCGGTGACACCTCTATAAGGTGTGTGTGCTGAATGTCCTCTATAAGGTGTGTGTGCTGAATGTCCTCTATAAGGTGTGTGTGCTGAATGTCCCCTGTCAGGTGTGTGTGCTGAATGTCCTCTGTCAGGTGTGTGTGCTGAATGTCCTCTATAAGGTGTGTGTGTGCTTAATGTCCTCTATAAGGTGTGTGTGCGCTGAATGTCCTCTATAAGGTGTGTGTGTGTGTGTATAATGTCCTCTATAAGGTGTGTGTGCTGAATGTCCTCTATAAGGTGTGTGTGCTGAATCTTTTGTGCTGAATGTCCTCTATAAGATGTGTGTGCTGAATGACTTCTATAAGGTGTGTGTGCTGAATGTCCTCTGTAAGGTGTGTGTGCTGAATGTCCTCTATAAGGTGAGTGTGCTGAATGTCCTATATAAGGTGTGTGTGCTGAATGTCCTCTCTAATGTGTGTGTGCTGAATGTCCTCTATGAGGTGTGTGTGGTGAATGTCCTACAGTAGGTTTTGTGTGTGGGTGGGTGGGTGTGTGTGTGTGTGTGTGTTTTTTTTTTTTTCTGAATGCCCTACAGTAGGTGTTTGTGCTGAGTGTTCTCCATCAGATGTGTGTGCTGAATGTCCTCTATCAGGTATGTGCTGAATGTCCTCTATCAGGTATGTGCTGAATGTCCTCTATAAGGTGTGCATGTTGAATGTCCTCTATAAGGTGTGTGTGCTGAATGTCCTTTATAAGGTTTGTGTGCTGAATGTCCTCTATGAGGTGTGTGTGCGTGTGTGTGTGTGTGTGTGTGTGTGTGCTGAATGTCCTACAGTAGGTGTGTATGCTGAATATCCTCCATCAGGTGTGTGCTGAATGTCCTCTATAAGGTGTGTGCTGAATGTTCTCAACATGTGTGTGTGTGCTGAATGTCCTACATTAGGTGTGTGTGCTGAATGTCCTACAGTAGTGTGTGTGCTAATATCCTCTAGCAGGTGTGTGTGCTGAATGTCATACAGTGTGTGTGCACGCTGAATGTCCTCAAGCAGGTGTGTGTATTCTGAATGTCCTACAGTAGGTGTATTCTGAATGTCCTACAGTAGGTGTATGGGGGGGGGGGGGGGGGGGTGTGTGTTGTGTGTGTGTGTGTGTGTTGTGTGTGTGTGTGTGTGCGTGCGTGCATGCGCGCGCGCGCGCAGGCACTGAATGTCCTCTAGCAGGTGTGTGTATGCTGAATGTCCTCCAACAAGTATGCATGCTGATTGTCCCTGTGGTGCACTAGTCAGCTAGACTGTAGAGTTGTCCTTGTCTGCAGTGACTGCAACCTGTTCCATACTCGACTCCCCACTCCAACAGAAGGGTTACGACAAGATGTGTCATTTCTGCCTACAACTTTTCCCCAGGTCCATCTTCACTGTCCCAAAGATACTATATCTCCATATGGCAACAGTCACTGATACCAGTTTATCAAGTCTGTAAATGAGCTCATAGAATAACATAACCGCTCCCTACAACAGACTGTGTCACCACACATGATCTCATAGAATGTGTCAGAAGTCGGGGTGCCCCACCGGCTAGATGAAAGTATTATTCACTGGCGAGCAACCCCCAATAGTCAGACACTGACTAGGGACAAAATCTATATGGCTGAACTACAGATTAAGCCCTGAATATCCAACGTACAGCTCCAAGTGGCTCGTTACAAAATGAAATGAACTGTGCTGAATATTCGCCAAGGAATGGGAAAAAGAAGGTTAGCTAAGATAGATTTTTACGTCTGAATTAAAGTTTAAGGACAACTATTCTAGTACAGGTTTTTCTCCCTGACTGCTCCTTTCCTTGGTGTGTAAGTGAACCCCCACCAATGTACACACACAACACGTATGCACAATTGGAATTAAAAGATAACGACAGAACTATGAGTTACAATACTACAACATTTATTTACTAATCATAATCATAGACATAGGATGATTGTCAATATGAGAATGATGAAATCATATACATATTGATCTTGATGACAAATATTACGTAACTTTACTTGTTACTTCATCTATCTGGATCTGTGGTCCAGATCCCCACTCTCCAGTAGACTCAACAAAGAAGAAACAGCTTGCCGGTATTCTGACGATCCTGTCAGTCCTGACACTCCTAGTCAGTAGTCTCTAGTCTTGAGATCTATAACATAGGGCTCCTTGTGAGAGCTTGAAAAAAAGTCAAGAATGTGTTATATCAGTTCTACATCAGCGCAATACTAATTAAAACATATCATAACACAAACATATACAATGACCAGTCTGGCCAAGTTTATCTTCCAGCTCTACTGCGTTCACCATCCTCCTTCTCCTTACTGTCTTTTGTCTGGGACGGGCTTTTCAATTGTCTCACACGCCTGTAATGATTACATTTCTGCCGCCCCATGTCCATGTCGCTAATACAGAAATTCTGTGTCGTACAGCCGCTCTGTCCAAAATTGGTTTAGCAGCTCACAGGATCGGTAATGGTATTATAATAATGCCTGATCATCCGGGCTTGCAAGCCGTGACCAGTAGCTGGGCCAGGTTTCCATGCATTACCGTGGACGCACGCCCACAATACACTGAGAAAGTTTAGCACCATATACCCCATAACACTTGTGGGTAATGTCTGTACCATTACACCTCTGCTTCCAACACAATCATTGGCCAATGTGCCAATGCGCAGACAATAGCATAACACTTCATCTTGGTAGGTTTGCATATGACAAATCAATATATCAAACATCCAATACACATAAAACATTACTTAAACTAGACATATTATGATACTTTAACATAATAGCATAATGCACTAGTTAGTTTGTAGGTATACGAAATGAGATGTATATACACAAAAAGAATATGTACGAAGCATATTCCTAGCATCGTATATTCATATGAAATTACACATACATACATCCAACATATCCGTAAACATTATATTACTTCAAGATAGACATCTAATGATACTCACATAATAGCATCAGGCATTATTAATGAGTACTAATATTGTATAGCTACAACAAGTCTAATTGAAGTGACCAAACAGACCAGCCATATTTGCTGGGCTGCCCGTTTAATCACCACTTAGTTACTGCTGTTGTAAGAATTAAATAAATAGTCAGTTGACTATATTCTGTACAACAAATGCACACACCAAAAAGAGACTAGTCTAGTTTACAAAGAAATGGCAAGCATCTGCTACAATACCTCAAGTATATCTAGACAAGACCTGCCTTCCATAAGTTTCTACTTCTCAGAAGAGTAGCACTTACAGCACAATGATATTGAACACAGAACTTAGAAAGAACACTCAAGTAACCTATGACAATGATAGTTCTTGCAATAACCTAGATCAGATATAGACTGAAAATCACTTAACTAAGAAATAACTTTTGTAGTGAAATCTAACATAATAATCATGAATATGACTACAGAACATTGAGATAGTTCCTACCTGTTCATAAGTCAGACTTAATCTAACATAAAACAGGCTAGGGACCCTTATTTAAGCTGAGTCAAGCAGACAGTATTATCTCCTTGGCATTCCCGTCATAAATTCTTCTTATCTCCTCCTGACAGTAATTGCCCTTATCACTGCAACTAGCCATCACACCTTGCTCCTCTCTGTCTGGTCCCAAGTCCACAGGCTCAGTGTTAATTGTCTTATCAGACGTGGTTCACACCTCCCTGAGTCTGCCAGTCAGTGTGGGCGGGGCTTAGTTTACAGCCCTAGGGCTATTATCTTTCCCTGGGTCAATGTTGTTCACACCTGGGCGATTTTCTACCCCTGCTTATCAGGTGTCATGCCTGGTCGGTTTTAATTACACAGTCCATGGCCCAGTTCATTGTTGATTCAGCATGTCTGGGTCAGCAGTTTCCCAAGGTGTATACTAATTATCTAGTTGCCATTTTACTTGCCATACAACAGACTGTGTCAACACACATGATCTCACAGAATGACATAACCGCTCCCTACAACAGACTGTGTCACCACACATGATCTCACAGAATGACATAACTGCTCCCTACAACAGACTGTGTCAACACACATGATCTCATAGAATGACATAACCGCTCCCTACAACAGACTGTGTCAACACACATGATCTCACAGAATGACATAACCGCTCCCTACAACAGACTGTGTCACCACACATGATCTCATAGAATGATATAACCGCTCCCCACAACAGACTGTGTCACCACACATGATCTCACAGAATGACATAACTGCTCCCTACAACAGACTGTGTCACCACACATGATCTCATAGAATGATATAACCGCTCCCTACAACAGACTGTGTCACCACACATGATCTCATAGAATGACATAGCCGCTCCCTACAACAGACTGTGTCACCACACATGATCTCACAGAATGACATAACTGCTCCCTACAACAGACTGTGTCAACACACATGATCTCATAGAATGATATAACCGCTCCCTACAACAGACTGTCACCACACATGATCTCATAGAATGACATAACCGCTCCCCACAACACACTGTCACCACACATGATCTCATAGAATAACATAACCGCTCCCCACAACAGACTGTGTCACTCACACATGATCTCATAGAATAACATAACCGCTCCCTACAACACACTGTCACCACACATGATCTCATAGAATAACATAACGCGCTCCCTACAACACACTGTCACCACACATGATCTCATAGAGATAACATAACCGCTCCCTACAACACACTGTCACCACACATGATCTCATAGAATAACATAACCGCTCCCTACAACACACTGTCACCACACATGATCTCATAGAATAACATAACCGCTCCCCACAACAACTGTGTCACCACACAATGATGCTCATAGAATAACATAACTGCTCCCCACAACAGACTGTGTGCACCACACATGATCTCATAGAATACATAACCGCTCCCCACAACACACTGTCACCACACATGATCTCATAGAATAACATAAACCGCTCCCTACAACAGACTGTGTCACCACACATGATTCTCATAGAATAACATAACCGCTCCCCACAACACACTGTCACCAACACATGATCTCATAGAATGAAATAACTGCTCCCTACAACAGACTGTGTCACCACACATGATCTCATAGAATAACATAACCGCTCCCCACAACACACTGTCACCACACATGATCTCATAGAATGAAATAACTGCTCCCTACAACAGACTGTGTCACCACACATGATCTCATAGAATAACATAACTGCTCCCCACAACAGACTGTGTCACCACACATGATCTCATAGAATAACATAACCGCTCCCCACAACACACTGTCACCACACATGATCTCATAGAATAACATAACCGCTCCCTACAACAGACTGTGTCACCACACATGATCTCATAGAATAACATAACCGCTCCCCACAACACACTGTCACCACACATGATCTCATAGAATGAAATAACTGCTCCCTACAACAGACTGTGTCACCACACATGATCTCATAGAATAACATAACCGCTCCCCACAACACACTGTCACCACACATGATCTCATAGAATGAAATAACTGCTCCCTACAACAGACTGTGTCACCACACATGATCTCATAGAATAACATAACCGCTCCCTACAACAGACTGTGTCACCACACATGATCTCATAGAATGACATAACCGCTCCCTACAACAGACTGTGTCACCACACATGATCTCATAGAATAACATAACCCGCTCCCTACAACAGACTGTGTCACCACACATGATCTCATAGAATAACATAACGCTCCCTACAACAGACTGTGTCTCACACATGATCTCATAGAATAACATAACCGCTCCCTACACAGACTGTGTCACCACACATGATCTCATAGAATGACATAACCGCTCCCTACAACAGACTGTGTTACCACACATGATCTCATAGAATAACATAACCGCTCCCTACAACAGACTGTGTCACCACACATGATCTCATAGAATAACATAACCGCTCCCCACAACACACTGTCACCACACATGATCTCATAGAATGAAATAACTGCTTCCCTACAACAGACTGTGTCACCACACATGATCTCACAGAATGATACATAACTGCTCCCTACAACAGACTGTGTCACCACACATGATCTCATAGAATGACATAAACCGCTCCCACAACAGACTGTGTCACCACACATGATCTCACAGAATGACATAACTGCTCCCTACAACAGACTGTGTCACCACACATGATCTCACAGAATGATATAACCGCTCCCTACAACACACTGTCACCACACATGATCTCATAGAATGATATAACCGCTCCCCACAACAGACTGTGTCACCACACATGATCTCATAGAATGATATAACCGCTCCCCACAACAGACTGTGTCACCACACATGATCTCACAGAATGACATAACCGCTCCCCACAACAGACTGTGTCACCACACATGATCTCACAGAATGACATAACCGCTCCCCACAACAGACTGTGTCACCACACATGATCTCATAGAATGACATAACCGCTCCCCACAAAAGACTGTGTCACTACACATGATCTCATAGAATGACATAACCGCTCCCCACAACAGACTGTGTCACCACACATGATCTCATAGAATAACATAACCGCTCCCTACAACAGACTGTGTCACCACACATGATCTCATAGAATAACATAACCGCTCCCCACAACAGACTGCGTCACCACACATGATCTCATAGAATAACATAACCGCTCCCTACAACACACTGTCACCACACATGATCTCATAGAATGACATAACCGCTCCCTACAGCAGACTGTGTCACCACACATGATCTCATAGAATAACATAACCGCTCCCTACAACAGACTGTGTCACCACACATGATCTCATAGAATGACATAACCGCTCCCTACAACAGACTGTGTCACCACACATGATCTCATAGAATAACATAACCGCTCCCTACAACAGACTGTGTCACCACACATGATCTCATAGAATAACATAACCGCTCCCCACAACACACTGTCACCACACATGATCTCATAGAATGAAATAACTGCTCCCTACAACAGACTGTGTCACCACACATGATCTCACAGAATGACATAACTGCTCCCTACAACAGACTGTGTCACCACACATGATCTCATAGAATGACATAACCGCTCCCCCACAACAGACTGTGTCACCACACATGATCTCACACAGAATGACATAACTGCTCCCTACAACAGACTGTGTCACCACACATGATCTCACAGAATGATATAACCGCTCCTACAACACACTGTCACCACACATGATCTCATAGAATGATATAACCGCTCCCCACAACAGACTGTGTCACCACACATGATCTCATAGAATGATATAACCGCTCCCTACAACAGACTGTGTCACCACACATGATCTCATAGAATGACATAACCGCCTCCCTACAACAGACTGTGGTCACCACACATGATCTCATAGAATAAACATAACCGCTCCCTACAACAGACTGGTGTCACCACACATGATCTCATAGAATAACATAACCGCTCCCACAACACACTGTCACCACACATGATCTCATAGAATGAAATAACTGCTCCCTACAACAGACTGTGTCACCACACATGATCTCACAGAATGACATAACTGCTCCCTACAACAGACTGTGTCACCACACATGATCTCATAGAATGACATAACCGCTCCCCACCAACAGGACTGTGTCACCACACATGATCTCACAGAATGACATAACTGCTCCCTACAACAGACTGTGTCACCACACATGATCTCACAGAATGATATAACCGCTCCCTACAACACACTGTCAACCACACATGATCTCATAGAATGATATAACCACTCCCCACAACAGACTGTGTCACCACACATGATCTCATAGAATGATATAACCGCTCCCCACAACAGACTGTGTCACCACACATGATCTCATAGAATGATATAACCGCTCCCTACAACAGACTGTGTCACCACACATGATCTCATAGAATGACATAACTGCTCCCTACAACAGACTGTGTCACCACACATGATCTCATAGAATGATATAACCGCTCCCCCACAACAGACTGTGTCACCACACATTGATCTCATAGAATGATATTAACCGCTCCCCACAACAGACTGTGTCACCACACATGATCTCACAGAATGACATAACCGCTCCCCACAACAGACTGTGTCACCACACATGATCTCACAGAATGACATAACCGCTCCCCACAACAGACTGTGTCACCACACATGATCTCATAGATGACATAACCGCTCCCCACAAAAGACTGTGTCACCACACATGATCTCATAGAATGACATAACCGCTCCCCACAGCAGACTGTGTCACCACACATGATCTCACAGAATGACATAACCGCTCCCCACAACAGACTGTGTCACCACACATGATCTCATAGAATGACATAACCGCTCCCCACAACAGACTGTGTCACCACACATGATCTCACAGAATGACATAACCGCTCCCCACAACAGACTGTGTCACCACACATGATCTCATAGAATGACATAACCGCTCCCTACAACAGACTGTGTCAACACACATGATCTCATAGAATGACATAACCGCTCCCTACAACAGACTGTGTCAACACACATGATCTCACAGAATGACATAACCGCTCCCCTACAACAGACTGTGTCACCACACATGATCTCATAGAATGATATAACCCGCTCCCCACAACAGGACTGTGTCACCACACATGATCTCACAGAATGACATAACTGCTCCCTACAACAGACTGTGTCACCACACATGATCTCATAGAATGATATAACCGCTCCCTACAACAGACTGTGTCACCACACATGATCTCATAGAATGACATAGCCGCTCCCTACAACAGACTGTGTCACCACACATGATCTCACAGAATGACATAACTGCTCCCTACAACAGACTGTGTCAACACACATGATCTCATAGAATGATATAACCGCTCCCTACAACAGACTGTCACCACACATGATCTCATAGAATGACATAACCGCTCCCCACAACACACTGTCACCACACATGATCTCATAGAATAACATAACCGCTCCCCACAACAGACTGTGTCACCACACATGATCTCATAGAATAACATAACCGCTCCCTACAACACACTGTCACCACACATGATCTCATAGAATAACATAACCGCTCCCTACAACACACTGTCACCACACATGATCTCATAGAATAACATAACCGCTCCCTACAACACACTGTCACCACACATGATCTCATAGACTAACATTAACCGCTCCCTACAACACACTGTCACCACACATGATCTCATAGAATAACATAACCGCTCCCCACAACAGACTGTGTCACCACACATGATCTCATAGAATAACATAACTGCTCCCCACAACAGACTGTGTCACCACACATGATCTCATAGAATAACATAACCGCTCCCCACAACACACTGTCACCACACATGATCTCATAGAATAACATAACCGCTCCCTACAACAGACTGTGTCACCACACATGATCTCATAGAATAACATAACCGCTCCCCACACACACTGTCACCACACAGATCTCATAGAATGAAATAACTGCTCCCTACAACAGACTGTGTCACCACACATGATCTCATAGAATAACATAACCGCTCCCCACAACACACTGTCACCACACATGATCTCATAGAATGAAATAACTGCTCCTACAACAGACTGTGTCACCACACATGATCTCATAGAATAACATAACTGCTCCCCACAACAGACTGTGTCACCACACATGATCTCTAGAATACATAACCCTCCCACAACACACTGTCACCACACATGATCATAGAAAACATAACCGCTCCCTACAACAGCACTGTGTCACCACACATGAGCTCTAGAATAACATAACCGCTCCCCACAACACACTGTCACCACACATGATCTCATAGAATGAAATACTGCTCCCTACACAGACTGTGTCACCACACATGATCTCATAGAATAACATAACCGCTCCCCACAACACACTGTCACCACACATGATCTCATAGAATGAAATAACTGCTCCCTACAACAGACTGTGTCACCACACATGATCTCATAGAATAACATAACCGCTCCCTACAACAGACTGTGTCACCACACATGATCTCATAGAATGACATAACCGCTCCCTACAACAGACTGTGTCACCACACATGATCTCATAGAATAACATAACCGCTCCCTACAACAGACTGTGTCACCACACATGATCTCATAGAATAACATAACCGCTCCCTACAACAGACTGTGTCATCACACATGATCTCATAGAATAACATAACCGCTCCCTACAACAGACTGTGTCACCACACATGATCTCATAGAATGACATAACCGCTCCCTACAACAGACTGTGTTACCACACATGATCTCATAGAATAACCATAACCGCTCCCTACAACAGACTGTGTCACCACACATGATCTCATAGAATAACATAACCGCTCCCCACAAACACACCTGTCACCACACATGATCTCATAGATGAAATAACTGCTCCCTACAACAGACTGTGTCACCACACATGATCTCACAGAATGACATAACTGCTCCCTACAACAGACTGTGTCACCACACATGATCTCATAGATGACATAACCGCTCCCCACAACAGACTGTGTCACCACACATGATCTCACAGAATGACATAACTGCTCCCTACAACAGACTGTGTCACCACACATGATCTCACAGGAATGATATAACCGCTCCTACAACACACTGTCACCACACATGATCTCATAGGAATGATATAACCGCTCCCCACAACAGACTGTGTCACCACACATGATCTCATAGAATGATTATAACCGCTCCCCACAACAGACTGTGTCACCACACATGATCTCACAGAATGACATAACCGCTCCCCACAACAGACTGTGTCACCACACATGATCTCACAGAATGACATAACCGCTCCCCACAACAGACTGTGTCACCACACATGATCTCATAGATGACATAACCGCTCCCCACAAAGACTGTGTCACTACACATGATCTCATAGAATGACATAACCGCTCCCCACAACAGACTGTGTCACCACACATGATCTCAGTAGATAACATAACCGCTCCTACAACAGACTGTGTCACCACACATGATCTCATAGAATACATAACCGCTCCCCACAACAGACTGCGTCACCACACATGATCTCATAGAATAACATAACCGCTCTCCTACAACACACTGTCACCACACATGATCTCATAGAATGACATAACCGCTCCCTACAGCAGACTGTGTCACCACACATGATCTCATAGAATAACATAACCGCTCCTACAACAGGACTGTGTCACCACACATGATCTCTAGAATGACATAACCGCCTCCCGTCCCTACACAGACTGTGTCACCACACATGATCTCATAGAATAACATAACCGCTCCCTACAACAGACTGTGTCACCACACATGATCTCATAGAATAACATAACCGCTCCCCACAACACACTGTCACCACACATGATCTCATAGAATGAAATAACTGCTCCCTACAACAGACTGTGTCACCACACATGATCTCACAGAATGACATAACTGCTCCCTACAACAACTGTGTCACCACACATGATCTCATAGAATGACATAACCGCTCCCCACAACAGACTGTGTCACCACACATGATCTCACAGAATGACATAACTGCTCCCTACAACAGACTGTGTCACCACACATGATCTCACAGAATGATATAACCGCTCCCTACAACACACTGTCACCACACATGATCTCATAGAATGATATAACCGCTCCCCACAACAGACTGTGTCACCACACATGATCTCATAGAATGATATAACCGCTCCCTACAACAGACTGTGTCACCACACATGATCTCATAGAATGACATAACCGCTCCTACAACAGACTGTGTCACCACACATGATCTCATAGAATACATAAACCGCTCCCTACAACAGACTGTGTCACACACATGATCTCATAGAATAACATAACCGCTCCCCACAACACACTGTCACCACACATGATCTCATAGAATGAAATAACTGCTCCCTACAACAGACTGTGTCACCACACATGATCTCACAGAATGACATAACTGCTCCCTACAACAGACTGTGTCACCACACATGATCTCATAGAATGACATAACCGCTCCCCACAACAGACTGTGTCACCACACATGATCTCACAGAATGACATAACTGCTCCCTACAACAGACTGTGTCACCACACATGATCTCACAGAATGATATAACCGCTCCCTACAACACACTGTCACCACACATGATCTCATAGAATGATATAACCACTCCCCACAACAGACTGTGTCACCACACATGATCTCATAGAATGATATAACCGCTCCCCACAACAGACTGTGTCACCACACATGATCTCATAGAATGATATAACCGCTCCCTACAACAGACTGTGTCACCACACATGATCTCATAGAATGACATAACTGCTCCCTACAACAGACTGTGTCACCACACATGATCTCATAGAATGATATAACCGCTCCCCACAACAGACTGTGTCACCACACATGATCTCATAGAATGATATAACCGCTCCCCACAACAGACTGTGTCACCACACATGATCTCACAGAATGACATAACCGCTCCCCACAACAGACTGTGTCACCACACATGATCTCACAGAATGACATAACCGCTCCCCACAACAGACTGTGTCACCACACATGATCTCATAGAATGACATAACCGCTCCCCACAAAAGACTGTGTCACCACACATGATCTCATAGAATGACATAACCGCTCCCCCACAGCAGACTGTGTCACC
Organism: Cepaea nemoralis; assembly: GCA_014155875.1. Lineage (NCBI taxonomy): Eukaryota > Metazoa > Mollusca > Gastropoda > Stylommatophora > Helicidae > Cepaea > Cepaea nemoralis. The sequence goes on from JACEFZ010011398.1 coordinate 279,057, forward strand.
ACACATGATCTCACAGAATGACATAACCGCTCCCCACAACAGACTGTGTCACCCACACATGATCTCATAGAATGACATAAACGCTCCCCACAACAGACTGTGTCACCACACATGATCTCACAGAATGACATAACCGCTCCCCACAACAGACTGTGTCACCACACATGATCTCATAGAATGACATAACCGCTCCCCACAACAGACTGTGTCACCACACATGATCTCACAGAATGACATAACCGCTCCCCACAACAGACTGTGTCACCACACATGATCTCATAGAATGACATAACTGCTCCCCACAACAGACTGTGTCACCACACATGATCTCATAGAATGACATAACCGCTCCCCACAACAGACTGTGTCACCACACATGATCTCCATAGAATGATATAACCGCTCCCCACAACAGACTGTGTCACCACACATGATCTCATAGAATGATATAACTGCTCCCCACAACAGACTGTGTCACCACGCATGATCTCATAGAATGACATAACTGCTCCCCACAACAGACTGTGTCACCACGCATGATCTCATAGAATGACATAACTGCTGCCCACAACAGACTGTGTCACCACACATGATCTCACAGAATGACATAACCGCTCCCCACAGCAGACTGTGTCACCACACATGATCTCACAGAATGACATAACCGCTCCCCACAACAGACTGTGTCACCACACATGATCTCACAGAATGACATAACTGCTCCCTACAACAGACTGTGTCACCACACATGATCTCATAGAATGATATAACCACTCCCCACAACAGACTGTGTCACCACACATGATCTCATAGAATGATATAACCACTCCCCACAACAGACTGTGTCACCACACATGATCTCATAGAATGATATAACCACTCCCCACAACAGACTGTCACCACACATGATCTCACAGAATAACATAACCGCTCCCTACAACAGACTGTGTCACCACACATGATCTCATAGAATGATATAACCACTCCCCACAACAGACTGTGTCACCACACATGATCTCATAGAATGACATAACAACTCCCTACAACAGACTGTGTCACCACACATGATCTCATAGAATGATATAACCACTCCCCACAACAGACTGTGTCACCACACATGATCTCATAGAATGACATAACCACTCCCTACAACAGACTGTGTCACCACACATGATCTCATAGAATGATATAACCGCTCCCCACAACAGACTGTGTCACCACACATGATCTCATAGAATGATATAACCGCTCCTCACAACAGACTGTGTCACCACACATGATCTCATAGAATGATATAACCGCTCCCCACAACAGACTGTGTCACCACACATGATCTCATAGAATGATATAACCGCTCCCCACAACAGACTGTGTCACCACACATGATCTCATAGAATGATATAACCGCTCCTCACAACAGACTGTGTCACCACACATGATCTCATAGAATGATATAACCGCTCCCTACAACAGACTGTGTCACCACACATGATCTCATAGAATGATATAACCGCTCCCTACAACAGACTGTGTCACCACACATGATCTCATAGAATGATATAACCGCTCCCCACAACAGACTGTCACCACACATGATCCCCACAACAGACTGTGTCACCACACATGATCTCATAGAATGATATAACCGCTCCCCACAACAGACTGTGTCACCACACATGATCTCATAGAATGATATAACCGCTCCCCACAACAGACTGTGTCACCACACATGATCTCATAGAATGATATAACCGCTCCCTACAACAGACTGTGTCACCACACATGATCTCATAGAATGATATAACCGCTCCCTACAACAGACTGTGTCACCACACATGATCTCATAGAATGATATAACCGCTCCCCACAACAGACTGTCACCACACATGATCTCATAGAATGATATAACCGCTCCCTACAACAGACTGTGTCACCACACATGATCTCACAGAATGACATAACCGCTCCCCACAACAGACTGTGTCACCACACATGATCTCACAGAATGACATAACCGCTCCCCACAACAGACTGTGTCACCACACATGATCTCATAGAATGACATAACCGCTCCCCACAAAAGACTGTGTCACCACACATGATCTCATAGAATGACATAACCGCTCCCCACAGCAGACTGTGTCACCACACATGATCTCACAGAATGACATAACCGCTCCCCACAACAGACTGTGTCACCACACATGATCTCATAGAATGACATAACCGCTCCCCACAACAGACTGTGTCACCACACATGATCTCACAGAATGACATAACCGCTCCCCACAACAGACTGTGTCACCACACATGATCTCATAGAATGACATAAACCGCTCCCCACAACAGACTGTGTCACCACACATGATCTCACAGAATGACATAACCGCATCCCCACAACAGACTGTGTCACCACACATGATCTCATAGAATGACATAACTGCTCCCCACAACAGACTGTGTCACCACACATGATCTCATAGAATGACATAACCGCTCCCCACAACAGACTGTGTCACCACACATGATCTCATAGAATGATATAACCGCTCCCCACAACAGACTGTGTCACCACACATGATCTCATAGAATGATATAACTGCTCCCCACAACAGACTGTGTCACCACGCATGATCTCATAGAATGACATAACTGCTCCCCACAACAGACTGTGTCACCACGCATGATCTCATAGAATGACATAACTGCTGCCCACAACAGACTGTGTCACCACACATGATCTCACAGAATGACATAACCGCTCCCCACAGCAGACTGTGTCACCACACATGATCTCACAGAATGACATAACCGCTCCCCACAACAGACTGTGTCACCACACATGATCTCACAGAATGACATAACTGCTCCCTACAACAGACTGTGTCACCACACATGATCTCATAGAATGATATAACCACTCCCCACAACAGACTGTGTCACCACACATGATCTCATAGAATGATATAACCACTCCCCACAACAGACTGTGTCACCACACATGATCTCATAGAATGATATAACCACTCCCCACAACAGACTGTCACCACACATGATCTCACAGAATAACATAACCGCTCCCTACAACAGACTGTGTCACCACACATGATCTCATAGAATGATATAACCGCTCCCCACAACAGACTGTGTCACCACACATGATCTCATAGAATGACATAACCACTCCCTACAACAGACTGTGTCACCACACATGATCTCATAGAATGATATAACCACTCCCCACAACAGACTGTGTCACCACACATGATCTCATAGAATGACATAACCACTCCCTACAACAGACTGTGTCACCACACATGATCTCATAGAATGATATAACCGCTCCCCACAACAGACTGTGTCACCACACATGATCTCATAGAATGATATAACCGCTCCTCACAACAGACTGTGTCACCACACATGATCTCATAGAATGATATAACCGCTCCCCACAACAGACTGTGTCACCACACATGATCTCATAGAATGATATAACCGCTCCCCACAACAGACTGTGTCACCACACATGATCTCATAGAATGATATAACCGCTCCTCACAACAGACTGTGTCACCACACATGATCTCATAGAATGATATAACCGCTCCCTACAACAGACTGTGTCACCACACATGATCTCATAGAATGATATAACCGCTCCCTACAACAGACTGTGTCACCACACATGATCTCATAGAATGATATAACCGCTCCCCACAACAGACTGTCACCACACATGATCCCCACAACAGACTGTGTCACCACACATGATCTCATAGAATGATATAACCGCTCCCCACAACAGACTGTGTCACCACACATGATCTCATAGAATGATATAACCGCTCCCCACAACAGACTGTGTCACCACACATGATCTCATAGAATGATATAACCGCTCCCTACAACAGACTGTGTCACCACACATGATCTCATAGAATGATATAACCGCTCCCCACAACAGACTGTCACCACACATGATCTCATAGAATGATATAACCGCTCCCTACAACAGACTGTGTCACCACACATGATCTCATAGAATGATATAACCGCTCCCCACAACAGACTGTCACCACACATGATCTCATAGAATGATATAACCGCTCCCCACAACAGACTGTCACCACACATGATCTCATAGAATGATATAACCGCTCCCCACAACAGACTGTGTCACCACACATGATCTCCAGATCTACTGCTCTGTGCTACTATGATACTCTGGAGGGGCATGAGTGCAGCCTGCAGCCAGTGCAAGCAACTAGGAGTCAATTTTTCAGACACAGCAGAGTTCACATGTCTGAACCACCCAAGCATAGACATTTAATGAAACAAACAGAACTCTGGCGACACAAGTCTAGTCCCACCACAAACTGAGTACAGTATACACTCATGTTGTCAGACAATATACAACACAGAGGGTAGCAGGTGAACACACACACACACCTGTATTCCACATCAGGCAGCTCATCATGTGAACTGTTGCCACCTGTACAGCTGGTGTTTGTGCACCTGTAGCCTGAAACTTCATAGACACGTCTGCGACATCTGCAACTATAAATGTGCCACTAAGTATTCACAACTCCAGTAAGTGCAACACATTCTCAGCACAGTTCTTAGATGTACATATCACAACAGACAATTCTCACAGTAGTGAATGTAAACATAGAATATAGTTACAGAACACGCTCATACACAACACACCACACCACAACCAGACAACACAACACAGCTAGTGAATGTAAATACACCTTATAGTAACAGAATACAGGTGCAGACTACAGGTACAGAAAACAGGTACAGAATACACGTACAGAAAACAGGTGAGGATACAGTTTACAACACAGGTGGAGAATATGTTATAGAATATAGGTACATAACAATGTCTGTGTTAAGTTCTTGTAAGAAAGATATGTCTGTGCTTGGTGCATAAGCACTGAGACACATTAGTCTGTGTCTGCCCAAATATCTAGTCTTATATTTACACGTCTGTACTCACAGAAACAGCACTAGTATCTCCTTATATTTACACATGTCTGTACTCACAAAAACAGTACTAGTATCTCCTTATATTTACACGTCTGTACTCACAGAAACAGCTCTAGTATCAAGTCTTATATTACACATGTCTGTACTCACAGAAACAGTACTAGTATCAAGTCTTATATTTTCACAAGCCTGTACTAAAAGCCACAAACACCTACCAGACTTCCTTCAGCAAGCTGTCTGTATCAGCATCAATATCAAACTGAGACAAGAAGGCAAACAGCACCGCATATCCTGGCTGCCCTGAGCTGCTGACACCTTGTTGAAGAGCTTTGGCAGCTCTCACAGTTAGCACATTTGTAATGGTCTCCACTGGCATCAGATATAAGCTGGTGTTAATTACACACAACACTACATCCTTCAATACACAGAACAGGAAGATAATATCACATGATCTAAGCCAAGAATGCACAGCCAACAAGGAAGTAGGTCACAATTAAAATACAAGAGCCCACTTTGAGTATTCTACAGATGTTTTTTTATTCTTCTGGTGCTCTCGGGACTCCTAGGAGGAGTTCTCAGATCCAGCTTGTGAGTATCTTCTGTAGGAGTAGTTGAACCAGCACTCGTCATGGACTAGACCATCACAGGATACTGCCCCCTTCTGAAACCCATATTGTGAGTATCTTCTGAAGGAGTTGTTGAAGCAGCATGGGTCATGGACCGGACCATCACAGGATACCGCTATCCTGTCTGTGGAGTTGTACAGACCTCCAATCAGACAGGCCAAGCCCTGTGTGGGCCAGATCATGTTTGGTGGATGTTGACTAATTGTGTCTATGACATGGGGTTGATGGGCTCAGACTCTGTAGCTGCAGTTTACAACATGCACAGGTCTACAGTGTACCCACTCTTGAGTTCCTCATTGGGACCTGGTAACAGACAACTCCACGGACAGAAAAGCAGTATCTTGTGATGGTCCGGTCCATGACCTGTGCTGGTTCAACTACTTCTACAGAAGATACTCACAAGCTGGGTCTGAGAAGGTGATAGTATCCTGTGATGGTCCGGTCCATGACCTGTGCTGGTTCAACTACTCCTACAGAAGATACCCAGAAGCTGGATCTGAGAAGGTGACAGTATCCTGTGATAATCCAGTCCATGACCCATGCTGGTTTAACTACTCCTGCAGAAGATACTCACAATATGAGTCTCAGAAGGGGGCAGTATCCTGTGATAGTCTGGTCCATGACCCATGCTGGTTCAACTACTCCAGCACAATATGGGTCTGAGAAGGGGAGAATACTCTGTGATGGTCCGGACCATGATCCGTGCTGGTTCAACTATTCCTGCACAAGATACTCACAGGCTGGGTCTGAGAAGTATGGCAGGTCACTTACTCCTGTCAAAGATTTCTGACAGCCTGCAGTCTGGCACTTATATCTATTTGTGGACAGGAGGTAGGTTGACGTGCTACAGCACTTGCACTGAGATGCCCCTAATTGTGATACAATTCACACTGTCATTAGTCCACTGCATCAGTAATAGAAATCCACAGCTTGTTGATCCGTGAACCTCAATATTAACACAGTTCTACTCTCAACTACAGTTCTGACCACAAAAGAAACAAAGTAAGGATTCATGAACATATATTCTTGGACAGGAAAACACAGATATTACATGCTTCTAATTGTCTGACCGTTATTTATTCCAGTTCCTTCAGCATTCACTGTTATTGTCTCTTGTGTATTCCAAAATGCAGGTGGCATTCGTTTAGTTACACACTTCACAATAACCGCTGATCAGTGAGTAAATGTGTCAGTCTGAGATGCTGACATACAAAATATCACAGACACCAACGCTGCCTACATTGAATTTGTGTAGAAACAAACCATGAAGTGCTCTAAACATCTTGTGAACTGAAGCTCAATCAGCTTCTGTCTGGTGCCTACACTCACAGAATGTGTGACTAGAACTTGGGGATAACCAAGAATCAGCTTCTATCAAAGGTATGTAACACAAACTCAGCCCAGTCCAGACAACACACCTGGCTCAGGAAGAAACCTCCAGGCCCTCCTATACTTCACGTCAAATGTGAAGAACATCAGATACAAATGGCAATAGTTAACTGTCAGACAGGTATCTATGAATCAACTGTCAACAATAATAAAACTGTCATCTCTTGCCTACAGTACCTTGCGGTGTAGAACAGGGGGGTCTTGACAAAAGTCTGGTTACAAATATTTAGAATATATATAAGAAAGATGACACTACCATCAGGATCCTTGTTGTCACCACCATCGTGTTCAGAAGACAAGAGAGAGCTGTGGTTTAGGCCAAACTGTCGCAGGCTGTGTGCTTCTGGCGTATCTGAAAGCAGGTGAGTGACGCAGAACATCAGATTGTGTTCCATAAGAAAATCACAAGTTTTCACATCTCATCTTCATAAGTTCAATCTTAGCTATACATCAAATTGTGTTTCATGAGAAAATCACACGTTTTCACATCTCATCATCAATATGTTCCATCTTAGCTATACATCAAATTGTGTTTCATGAGAAAATGACACGTGTTCTCAAAACTCTTCTTCACGAGTTCTACCTCAGTTATCAAGTTAGCCGGTTGGAGACAGATCACAGGCTGTATGTGGACCTAGTCAGTGCAGCCTTGATTGTGCCTGTGAACACATCTATATATGCCTCAGTGTGAACACATCTATATATGCCTCAGTGTGAACACATCTATATATGCCTCAGTGTGAACACATCTATATATGCCTCAGTGTGAACACATCTATATATGTCTCAGTGTGAACACATCTATATATGCCTCAGTGTGAACACATCTATATATGCCTCAGTGTGAACACATCTATATATGCCTCAGTGTGAACACATCTATATATGCCTCAGTGTGAACACATCTATATATGCCTCAGTGTGAACACATCTATATATGCCTCAGTGTGAACACATCTATATATGCCTCAGTGTGAACACATCTATATATGTCTCAGTGTGAACACATCTATATATGCCTCAGTGTGAACACATCTATATATGCCTCAGTGTGAACACATCTATATATGCCTCAGTGTGAACACATCTATATATGCCTCAGTGTGAACACATCTATATATGCCTCAGTGTGAACACATCTATATATGCCTCAGTGTGAACACATCTATATATGCCTCAGTGTGAACACATCTATATATGTCTCAGTGTGAACACATCTATATATGTCTCAGTGTGAACACATCTATATATGCCTCAGTGTGAACACATCTATATATGCCTCAGTGTGAACACATCTATATATGTCTCAGTGTGAACACATCTATATATGCCTCAGTGTGAACACATCTATATATGCCTCAGTGTGAACACATCTATATATGTCTCAGTGTGAACACATCTATATATGCCTCAGTGTGAACACATCTATATATGCCTCAGTGTGAACACATCTATATGTGCCTCAGTGTGAACACATCTATATATGCCTCAGTGTGAACACATCTATATATGCCTCAGTGTGAACACATCTATATATGCCTCAGTGTGAACACATCTATATATGCCTCAGTGTGAACACATCTATATATGCCTCAGTGTGAACACATCTATATATGCCTCAGTGTGAACACATCTATATATGCCTCAGTGTGAACACATCTATATATGCCTCAGTGTGAACACATCTATATATGCCTCAGTGTGAACACATCTATATATGCCTCAGTGTGAACACATCTATATATGCCTCAGTGTGAACACATCTATATATGCCTCAGTGTGAACACATCTATATATGCCTCAGTGTGAACACATCTATATATGCCTCAGTGTGAACACATCTATATATGCCTCAGTGTCATGTTGCTTGCTCATGATAAGATTACTTTAGTCACCATCACTGAAACTGTTTCTGCATTTCTTCAGTGTACATGATATTTTTGCCATCAGGTCACCTGGTATGTGAGATACCAGCACTGCCTTCCATCCCAGGTATGTTCCCCAGGTTTCAAAACACTAACATTGCCATCACATTCACCTCACCATTCTCATACATCAACATTGCCTTCACATTCACCTCACCATTCTCATACATCAACATTGCCTTCACATTCACCTGACCATTCTCATACATCAACACTGCCTTCAGATTCACAACTGACGTGACTGGCTTGTTGGTAATCCAATATGCTACACCCACATTGTTGTACCAGTGTTTTTTATCCCACATCTGGGCTAGACACAACAGAGAACTATATCCACATTGTTGTACCCATGTTTGTTATCCCACATCTGGGCTAGACACAACAGAGAACTATATCCACATTGTTGTATCTGTGTTTGTTATCTCACACTTCGGCTAGACCCAGAATAGAACTATATCCACATTGTTGTACCTATGTTTGTACTTGGGGGTGTGGTTAGACCCAGGTAAGTGATACATCAATACATCTGTTTTATCTGTCTCTCATCTGGAATCTCAACACACATTTCACAAAATAATTCTATATGGCTGGACTGGTGCACATGTTGACTGTTGCACTTATTTGAAGCGTTGATACACATGTTGGGTGTTGCACACAGGTACAACAATGTTGATAGGGTCTCTGTTGGATGTAACCCAGATATGACATAACAAACACAGGTACAAAAGTACTGATATAGCTCTTACCTGGATCCACTGTGAGAATTGTTTTTGAACTAGTACTGGCAACCATGGACGAGCGGAATTCATTGAATGTGATTTTAACTTCAGCTGCAAAAATGACTGAAAGAAGACATGGCATACAGTGCCATTACACATAATAATGGTTACATCATAGACTATCTGACATTAATGTCATTTACACAGAACAATGGTGACATCAAAGATACAATCTAATATCAGAAGAAAAAGATGACCATATGCTTCATCATAGAATTTGTTTTTCTGGCAGCCCTTCTGTAACGTCTCCATCCTGTGTTTGATTATGTCAACCCTTCTGTAACGTCTCCATCCTGTGTTTGATTATGTCAACCCTTCTGCAACATCTCCATCCTGTGTTTGATTCTGGCAGCCCTTCTATAACGTCTCCATCCCGTGTTTCAGATGACCCTGGCAAGAATGTTGCAATAGAACAGCTCACACAGTCCAGTAATGTGCTCAGGTGTACAGTTCTCCCCGACTTCTTCCCCATTCCTCTGTCGAGACGAGTGAGTGCACAAATGTTCACCTCTCTAGTTCTGATGTCAGCATGCTCACTCTGGCATGCATGTGTGTTAGGTTGACTTCAGACAGATTCTACCAAGAGTATGGGTCATGCCTACTTGTGGAAGGGCTGAATGTAAGATAGGCCTGTGTGCCCAATTTGTGACCCTTTGAAAATAAAGTTTGTTCATTCGTTCATGCTTCCAACAACAGATAGATGGTGGAGTGGCCTCTAGATACAGAGATAGCTAGTTGCATATCCTTTATAGGACATAGCAGTCAACTCCAGCATTCTGTCGCTGTTTGTTATTCATGGGCAAGTTTGAGTTCAGAAGTTTGAGACTGCCCTCTGAACGTCTGGAACTCATACCATTGTATGAAAACCAACACAAAACAGCCTGCTTCCAAATCACCTGATTTTGTAACCCCTTGGCCACGGAGCCGATACAAAGACTAGCCATAAATAGCCAACAAGCAGCAGCAGATCAACGGATCATCTGTAAGAGCAAGTGAGTTCATCTGAAGGAGCAACTAACAAAACAACAGCCCTGTGACATGGCCGGCCATCAACATGTACAGGGGTTCACAAGCTTGTCATCTGGGCCAGCATTCATCTCCAGACTCAGGGCATCTGTCTCAGCCAACAGCATTTATCTCCAGTCTCGGGGCATCTGTGCCAGCCAGCAGCATTCATTTCCAGACTCGGCATCTGTGCCAGCCAGCAGCATTCATTTCCACAGACTCAGGGGATCTGTGCCAGCCAGCAGCGTCCAGCCAGCAGCGTTTATCTCCACAGTCTCAGGGCATCTGTGCCAGCCAGCAGCATTCATCTCCACAGTCTCAGGGCATCTGTGCCAGCCAGCAGCATTCATCTCCACAGTCTCAGGGCATCTGTGCCAGCCAGCAGCGTTCATCTCCACAGTCTCAGGACATCTGTGCCAGCCAGCAGCGTTCATCTCCACAGTCTCAGGGCATCTGTGCCAGCCAGCAGCGTTCATCTCCACAGTCTAAGGGCATCTGTGCCAGCCAGCAGCGTTCATCTTCAGGCTCAGGGCATCTGTGCCAGCCAGCAGCGTTCATCTCCACAGTCTCAGGACATCTGTGCCAGCCAGCAGCGTTCATCTCCACAGTCTCAGGGCATCTGTGCCAGCCAGCAGCGTTCATCTCCAGTCTCAGGGCATCTGTGCCAGCCAGCAGCGTTCATCTCCACAGTCTCAGGGCATCTGTGCCAGCCAGCAGCGTTCATCTGCAGGCTCAGGGCATCTGTGCCAGCCAGCAGCGTTCATCTTCAGGCTCAGGGCATCTGTGCCAGCCAACAGCGTTCATCTCCACAGTCTCAGGGCATCTGTGCCAGCCAGCAGCATTCATCTCCACAGTCTCAGGGCATCTGTGCCAGCCAACAGCGTTCATCTTCAGGCTCAGGGCATTGCGTGGGATAGCACAGACAGGGTCTCACATGCCTGCTGGCATTACACATGATGATGATGGTGGGTATAAATACAACTGTAACTAGAATGTAACATCACAGTGCACACTGAAGTACAATCATACATCCTGGTAGCACAATCAACACTCCTTTGACCAGAAACACAATCATACATCCTGGTAGAACAATCAACATGCCTGTGACCAAAAACACAATCATACATCCTGGTAGCACAATCAACACACCTGTGACCAGAAACACAATCATACATCCTGCTAGCACAATCAACACACCTGTGACCCGAAACACAATCATTCATCCTGGTAGAACAATCAACACGCCTGTGACCAGAAACACAATCATACATCCTGGTAGCACAATCAACACGTCTGTGACCAGAAACACAATCATACATCCTGGTAGCACAATCAACACGCCTGTGACCAGAAACACAATCATACATCCTGCTAGCACAATCAACACACCTGTGACCCAAAACACAATCATACATCCTGGTAGCACAATCAACACACCTGTGACCCGAAACACAATCATTCATCCTGGTAGAACAATCAACATGCCTGTGACCAGAAACACAATCATACATCCTGGTAGCACAATCAACACGCCAGCGACCAGAAACACAATCATTCATCCTGGTAGAACAATCAACACGCAAGCGACCAGAAACACAATCAAACATCCTGGTAGCACAATCAACACACCTGTGACCAGAAACACAATCATTCATCCTGGTAGAACAATCAACATGCCTGTGACCAGAAACACAATCATACATCCTGCTAGCACAATTAACACGCCTGTGACCAGAAACACAATCATACATCCTGCTAGCACAATCAACACACCTGTGACCCAAAACACAATCATTCATCCTGGTAGAACAATCAACACGCCAGCGACCAGAAACACAATCATACATCCTGGTAGCACAATCAACACACCTGTGACCAGAAACACAATCATACATCCTGGTAGCACAATCAACACGCCAGCGACCAGAAACACAATCATACATCCTGGTAGCACAATCAACACACCAGCGACCAGAAACACAATCATACTTCCTGGTAGCACAATCAACACGCTAGCGACCAGAAACACAATCATACATCCTGGTAGCACAATCAACACGCCAGCGACCAGAAACCAACTAGCTCAAAACTAGGGAAGAAACTGCAGAAATAACAATCTGAAGAAACTGAAAACTGAATGGAAGAAAGGACATCACAGCACTCAGGACATACCCACACATGCTCCGTCTTCTTCAACAGCTATCCAAGAATCCCCATGCTGACTATTTCAGTAGCAATTATTACAAATCTGCCTGGATCTTCCTCTATTGTAACATTATCCAGACCCTGTGTTCACTCCCTGGTGAGCATTCTTCCCAGATATGGGTACTCTGCCTCTACAGCTGCACACTCCACAAGATTTCCGGACTGCCTTCACCACATCACCTTCATCATAAATCAAGTCGCTCTCCACCAGATTCCAGACTGCCTTCACCACATCACCTTCATCATAAATCAAGTCACTCTCCACCAGATTCCAGACTGCCTTCACCACATCACCTTCATCATAAATCAAGTCGCTCTCCACCAGATTCCAGACTGCCTTCACCACATCACCTTCATCATAAATCAAGTTGCTCTCCACCAGATTCCAGACTGCCTTTACCACATCACCTTCATCATAAATCAAGTCGCTCTCCACCAGATTCCAGACTGCCTTTACCACATCACCTTCATCATAAATCATCAAGTTGCTCTCCACCAGATTCCAGACTGCCTTTACCACATCACCTTCATCATAAATCAAGTCGCTCTCCACCAGATTCCAGACTGCCTTCACCACATCACCTTCATCATAAATCAAGTTGCTCTCCACCAGATTCCAGACTGCCTTCACCACATCACCTTCATCATAAATCATCAAGTTGCTCTCCACCAGATTCCAGACTGCCTTTACCACATCACCTTCATCATAAATCAAGTCGCTCTCCACCAGATTCCAGACTGCCTTTACCACATCACCTTCATCATAAATCAAGTCGCTCTCCACCAGATTCCAGACTGCCTTCACCACATCACCTTCATCATAAATCAAGACGCTCTCCACCAGATTCCAGACTGCCTTCACCACATCACCTTCATCATAAATCAAGACGCTCTCCACCAGATTCCAGACTGCCTTCACCACATCACCTTCATCATAAATCAAGTCGCTCTCCACCAGATTCCAGACTGCCTTCACCACATCACCTTCATCATAAATCAAGTCGCTCTCCACCAGATTCCAGACTGCCTTTACCACATCACCTTCATCATAAATCATCAAGTTGCTCTCCACCAGATTCCAGACTGCCTTCACCACATCACCTTCATCATAAATGAAGTCGCTCTCCACCAGATTCCAGACTGCCTTCACCACATCACCTTCATCATAAATCATCAAGTTGCTCTCCACCAGATTCCAGACTGCCTTCACCACATCACCTTCATCATAAATCAAGACGCTCTCCACCAGATTCCAGACTGCCTTCACCACATCACCTTCATCATAAATCAAGTCGCTCTCCACCAGATTCCAGACTGCCTTCACCACATCACCTTCATCATAAATGAAGTCGCTCTCCACCAGATTCCAGACTGCCTTCACCACATCACCTTCATCATAAATCAAGACGCTCTCCACCAGATTCCAGACTGCCTTCACCACATCACCTTCATCATAAATCAAGACGCTCTCCACCAGATTCCAGACTGCCTTCACCACATCACCTTCATCATAAATCAAGTCGCTCTCCACCAGATTCCAGACTGCCTTCACCACATCACCTTCATCATAAATCAAGTCGCTCTCCACCAGATTCCAGACTGCCTTCACCACATCACCTTCATCATAAATCAAGTCGCTCTCCACCAGATTCCAGATTGCCTTCACCACATCACCTTCATCATAAATCAAGTCGCTCTCCACCAGATTCCAGACTGCCTTCACCACATCACCTTCATCATAAATCAAGTCGCTCTCCACCAGATTCCAGACTGCCTTCACCACATCACCTTCATCATAAATCAAGTCGCTCTCCACCAGATTCCAGACTGCCTTCACCACATCACCTTCATCATAAATCAAGTTGCTCTCCACCAGATTCCAGACTGCCTTCACCACATCACCTTCATCATAAATCAAGTCGCTCTCCACCAGATTCCAGACTGCCTTCACCACATCACCTTCATCATAAATCAAGTCGCTCTCCACCAGATTCCAGACTGCCTTCACCACATCACCTTCATCATAAATCAAGTCGCTCTCCACCAGATTCCAGACTGCCTTCACCACATCACCTTCATCATAAATCAAGCCGCTCTCCACCAGATTCCAGACTGCCTTCACCACATCACCTTCATCATAAATCAAGTCACTCTCCACCAGATTCCAGACTGCCTTCACCACATCACCTTCATCATAAATCAAGCCACTCTCCACCAGATTCCAGACTGCCTTCACCACATCACCTTCATCATAAATCAAGCCGCTCTCCACCAGATTCCAGACTGCCTTCACCACATCACCTTCATCATAAATCAAGTCGCTCTCCACCAGATTCCAGACTGCCTTCACCACATCACCTTCATCATAAATCAAGTCGCTCTCCACCAGATTCCAGACTGCCTTCACCACATCACCTTCATCATAAATCAAGCCGCTCTCCACCAGATTCCAGACTGCCTTCACCACATCACCTTCATCATAAATCAAGTCACTCTCCACCAGATTCCAGACTGCCTTCACCACATCACCTTCATCATAAATCAAGTCGCTCTCCACCAGATTCCAGACTGCCTTCACCACATCACCTTCATCATAAATCAAGTCGCTCTCCACCAGATTCCAGACTGCCTTCACCACATCACCTTCATCATAAATCAAGTCGCTCTCCACCAGATTCCAGACTGCCTTCACCACATCACCTTCATCATAAATCAAGTCGCTCTCCACCCAGAGGCCAGCAGCAGCTCATCTATCAGCCTGTTCATTGCCCCACACACCCTCATGCTAAATGTTGCTGAATATACCAAACTTCACTTTTGTAAACAGTCTTTGCAATAAAACCTCACCCGCTCTTGTTACCTCTGATCACAGACCCATCAGTGTATATAATTGTGGCCAGAGTGTGAGTTGTCTTCTATCAGTTGTTTCTAGGACTTCCGGTCGTGAACATGGAGTATAGGCATTGAAATGATTAAGACCTCTGGAGTGTTTATACTCATGGCTACCGTTTCCATTCTCATTTTCCTCGTGTTGGACTGGAAGTGTATGGTTCTGTTGCCCTGCTACTGAGTTGAGTGCATGGGGCGACACTGTGAGCTGTGAATTTCGTGTGAAATGCTTTTACATCTGCCCGAGATTGTTTGGAGCATGAACTGCATGTTCGGAGCAATGCCGGCTAGCTGTGTCGCAGAATTGACCGGCATTTGCCTTATGCAGAAATGTGTGGCTGCTGGTCTTCTAGTGACTGCCACTTCCATCGATGACGAATTGTATTTTCGTGGAGGACTTTTGTGTTGGCATTCTGGCGACGGCATTATGCACAGTGTGCCTGTGCAGGCTGTTGGTTGTCGAGACTCCTGTCTTTTCCACTTTTCACATGGGGCAGTGAGAAGCATTTTGTGTGATATTCACTGGCACAGGAACGGAGCATAATGGGGATGACACGTTGCTGTGAAGTTGGAACCGAGATTAACTAACTACAGGTAGGCCCTGCTATATGTTGCCTCAGTATACGTCGTTTCGCTAAAACGTCGTTGTCACATAGGGGACTAACCTCACTTTACGTCACTACATTTCGCCATGTCGTTGTTTTGAGGCTGGCGATCGGGCTGTTGATATCGGTAAAGTCCATGGTTTACCTCCAATGACGGTAAGGACAATGCATGCAGGTGCTGACAAAATCAAAGAGGGTGCTAATAACGTAACCCCTCTGAGTGCTTCCAAGATCACTTGTACCAGAAGTATTCTTATGGAGAACATGGAAGCACAATTGGCCGTCTGGATTGAAGACCAGAACCAACGGAATATGCCTGTGAGCAAGATAGTTATCCAAGAGAAAGCAAAGTCTCTATATGAAGATCTAGCTAAGAAAGTAGGTGAGAGCTGCACTAGTAGTGCTGATGATAGTTTTAGAGCGAGTCGTGCTTGGTTTGAGCGCCCTAAGAAGCATTCACACCTGCACAACATTCAGACAACAGGTAACGCGGTGAGTGCTGATACTGAGGAGGGTGGTTACTGTGCAGCAGACATGGGACATATTTTTTGTTCAAGCAGAGAAGAGCCAGGAAAAGAGGCAGGAAGTGGTTACAGTTTCATCTTCAGATGAAGAGGCAGAATTTAATGCCTCTACGTCCCAATAACTCTACCACTCGCCCTCCAATCCACCTCTATTTAGCCAATAAATATCAACAACCATCAAAATAAACATTACTGTGGTACACAATACACTGTATTTCATTTAATTCTATGGGAAATAGTGTTTCGCTATACGTCGTTTCACTTAACGTCGCATTTTCCAAGAACGTAACCCTGACGTTAACCGGGGCCTACCTGTAGTTGTTTCAAGAACACTACTCTAACTCCTCCGCCCATTCTCTGCACCCTCGGCCCGATGTAGCTGTAACTCTCTGCCATGCTTTGGTTTTAGTGAGCACCATAACCTATTCTTCTCCATACACTACCCTGTCCACTCCACACACTACTCTGTCCACTCCACACACTACCCTGTCCACTCCACACACCTGAATGTGTCTTCACTGTGTGGGACCAAAGACCTGCCTCTCTTCAACCTATGGCCCTTGATATCACTGAAAGCTTTGTTCAGGGGATTTCCCCTGACTGCGGCAATCTTAAGTTACATCTTGGCCTGGAGTGCCTTGTACTGTCATATTTGGATGGCAGGACCAGTATATGTTACATGTATAACAGGTGTATCCCATGTACATGTTGCATGTGTACTAGCTTCACCAGCTGGCTATGAGATATGTTTCAAGTATATAATAGGTTATCTCATGTACATGTTGTATGGCTACGAGATATGTTACAAGTATATAATAGGTGTATCTTGTGTACATGTTGTATGCGTGCTAGTTTCTACAGCTGGCTAAGAGATATTATAGACATTCCCAGACCATATTAAGTATAGAGTGTAAGCAACACTCTGTGCTTTACGCTGGCCACTGCCATCACTTTCTGCGCACTAAGTCCTTTCTTGGGATTGTTCAACTACATCAACTACAAGCACAGAAAATAAATCAAAATAAATAACACTATAAGAAAAGGTCTGCTCCAACCTGTCTCAAAGGGTGTCCATGTTTCCACCAAATGAACAAAGCTGTCCCACCTGTGAATGTTTCAAGTCAGACACAGACAAATCAACAGACTGCACAATATTCTTGACAATGTGAACAGCTAACAGAGACCATGTGAACAGCTAACAGAGACTATGTGAACAAGCTAACAGAGACAATGAAAGAATACTGACAACTATTTACAAAAGCTCAGACAGTATTCTTACCTTTGTGTGACAACTGTTGGTCATGGTTGAGACTCCACCAGTCAGAGTCATGGCGATATTGTGGCAAATGATCCTGGCTATGAAAACAGTGCTCCGAGTTGTTGTACATCTCTGTTCCTCTGTGCTCCAAGTTGTTGTACATCTCTGTTCCTCTGTGCTCCAAGTTGTTGTACATCTCTGTTCCTCTGTGCTCCGATTTGTTGTACTTCTCTGTTCCTCCGTGCTCCAAGTTGTTGTATTTCTCTGTTCCTCTGTGCTCTGGGTTGTTGTATATCTCTGTTCCTCTGTGCTCTAAGTTGTTGTACATGTCTGTTCCTCTGTGCTCCAACTTGTTGAACTTCTCTGTTCCTCTGTGCTCCAAGCTGTTTTACTTCTCTGTTCCTCCGTGCTCCAAATTGTAGTACTTCTCTGGAGTTATTGTACTTTTCTGATCCTCTGTGCTCCGATTTGTTGTACTTCTCTGTTCCTCTGTGCTCCGAGTTGTTGTATTTCTCTGTTCCTCTGTGCTCTGAGTTGTTGTACATCTCTGTTCCTCTGTGCTCCAAGTTGTTGTATTTCTCTGTTCCTCTGTGCTCCGAGTTGTTGTACTTCTCTGTTCCTCTGTGTTCTGAGTTGTTGTATTTCTGTTCCTCTGTGCTCTGAGTTGTTGTATTTCTCTGTTTCTCTGTGCTCTGAGTCATTGTACATCTCTGTTCCTCCATGCTCCAAGTTGTTGTACTTCTGTTCCTCTGTGCGAGTTGTTGTACTTCTGTTCCTCTGTGCTCCGAGTTGTTGTACTTCTCTGTTCCTCTGTGCTCCGAGTTGTTGTACTTCTCTGTTCCTCTGCGCTCCAAATTGTTGTACTTCTCTGGAGTTATTGTACTTTTCTGATCCTCTGTGCTCCGAGTTGTTGTACTTCTTTGGAGTTGATGCACATCTCTGTTTCTCTGTGCTTCAAGTTGTTGTACTTCTCTGTTCCACTGTGCTTCAAGTTATACTTTTCTGTTCCTCTGTGCTCCGAGTTGTTGTACTTCTCTGTTCCTCTCTCCGTCGGAGACTACCACACCTAATTATGAACTGGTGTAACCCAGAGTGCCTGTGGCTGACGATGGCATGCATGTGTGTTAGTCTGATGTCCTGCAGACACATCCTGTCCAACATCACAGGCTCTATTCACAGTGTTGAGGTTGTCTCCCTCAAGCAATTTTACCAAGTCAGTGACAATATGGCCTACTTTTAGCGATTTTCAGCTACAATTGGATATGCTAATATTGGAATGTCAACATGCACAACTTACAAACAGTATCACAGGCCATTTTGCACTTATCTGACATGTCTAAGCAC
Source organism: Cepaea nemoralis (assembly GCA_014155875.1). Lineage (NCBI taxonomy): Eukaryota > Metazoa > Mollusca > Gastropoda > Stylommatophora > Helicidae > Cepaea > Cepaea nemoralis. The sequence continues at coordinate 298,601 of JACEFZ010011398.1, forward strand.
TAAATTTCACTGCCCAAGAGGTGCTAGGATTGTGTATATCATTATAAGGCAATAGCTATTGTAAAACTACCAGGCCCAGTCTATGCAGGGATGACACCAGACAACTCCTGACTCTGAGATGGACACCAACAACATCTCCCAGCCATGCCAGACAACTCCTGACTCTGAGATGGACACCAACAACATCTCCCAGTCAAGCCAGACCACCCCGTAACCCCAGCCCAGTTATCATCGAATTATTTTTCCAAACAGAAAATGGTCAGTTCTGTGGACACTGTTGTATGTAGCACAACATGATTGCTGGCCTGTCAACACTCACTAGATAAAAGATGACCGGAGCTGACCTGGCTATGAGAAGACAATAGTATACTTACAGTGTCACGTGAAATGAAGGACAAGTCTCATCACAAACAACAATGTCCACTTTAGTGGTCTTCTTGCCAGATTTTGTTGTAATCTCTCTCACTGGCCAAATCTGATACAAATGAGAAACACACAAACTTACAACAAAATTACTTAGTTTCATGTCATGCACCAAACATATTTGTCAAATTGCATTAAAAGTCAGTCAACAGTTTCGTTAACATTTTCAATGTATGGTTGTATGGGTATTTTTATTTTTTTTTCCATTACGTTTTCTTAAAGTTATCCATTTAAATGCTAAATATTTGTTTGCTTATTTTCAAATGTACAAGGATGAAACAGTGAGACAAATACACAGGCAATTATTAACAATGAAATAAATGGTCTGAAAATGTACAGATATGCAAGTGCATGACAAAACACAATATTTCTCAAATCCAGGAGATAATGAACAAGTGCCTCATAAACTAGAAATGTTGAAAGTAATCACAAGAAGAAGACCTAAACTATGATGCATACATAAACAAACAATTATAACTGGAGGGCACATGTGAGCATAAGCAATATCTTTCAAAAACACTTAACATATAACTACAGAAAGTATATTGATAATCCGTCTGAAAACAATTGACGAAATCCGAAACCGACGAAAACCGAGGCACTTATTTCCATATGAATCAATGTAAACCCAATTAATTCATTCTAGACACTCCAAAATACACCCCAAAAACATATTTTATAGAGAATAAATATAGTGTTTAATACTGTTTTTTAGCCTCAAAGACTTGTCAGAATTTGCACCTTCGCCATGCCAAGTAACACTGTGTATGCCAGTGTGCCTCTTGAATTTTTCAAACCACCCTCTGCTGGCCTTTAAATAACTAAGTACACTAGCACTCGTTCCAGGCATTTTCTTAATGAGATTGGCATACAGCAGTCTGACCTTTTCACATATGACTGCCTGCGAAACAGAATCGCCATCTAACTGATTTTGATTTATCCAAATTAATAACTGTTCGACATCTTCAGTTGTTTGCGATCTCAGTTTCGTTTGCACATTCAAGCCTACCACTACATTAGCCTCCTTTATTTCTTCCTTATATGATTGCCACAGTGGACATCCCATACAAGCGGCTGATTTCAGCAATCTTAATGCCGCTCTCGCATTTTTCAATGAATTCCTTCTTCAACTCGATCGTGTTCCTGGCCTGCTTCTTTGAAGGGTTGCTGGCTCTGGAAACTATCTTTGGTTCCATGATGGAACTATCGGGAAAGGGCTAACTTATTAGCAAGTGATGCTCACACAACGAGAAACAACGCCAAACTGAGCAGAAGAACGCATGGGTCTCTTTGTTTTCACAAAATTAGCAGCGAGGTCCCGTAGGCAAGCTGACAAAATCCGAGGCAACCGACAAAGACCAAGACAAATGTGTCGAGGAAAAAATCGATGAAAACTGAAATTGATGAAAACCGAGGGCAACGATGAAATGTGCAACAGTTATAGAAGTATCTAGAATCTCTAAAGGATAACCTTCTTCACTGCCACGAGGATGTTGAGGTGTTCACCCTGCAGGGCCATGCCATTGGCCTCGATGTCCTCCAGGGTGTAGAAATCATTGTTGGCTCTGGTGGGCACGTGTAGCAGGTTCAAGTATTCGGAAGCATCCATCCCAGTGTATGGAGCCAGGCTGCCCTGACTGTCGCTGAGGTTCAGGTGGCAGGCACTAAACACAGGACAGTCAAATCATCATCAAACATTGCATACAGACATCAACAACAGGACAGTCAAATCATCATCAAACATTGCATACAGACATTAACAGCTGGACAGTCAAATCATCATCAAACATTGCATACAGATATCAACAGCAGGACAGTCAAATCATCATCAAACATTGCATACAGACATCAACAACAGGACAGTCAAATCATCATCAAACATTGCATACAGATATCAACAGCAACAGGACAGTCAAATCATCATCAAACATTGCATACAGACATCAACAACAGGACAGTCAAATCATCATCAAACATTGCATACAGACATCAACAACAACAGGACAGTCAAATCATCATCAAACATTGCATACAGACATCAACAACAACAGGACAGTCAAATCATCATCAAACATTGCATACAGTCATCAACAACAGAACAAGCAGTCAAATCATCATCAAACATTGCATACAGACATTAACAGCTGGACAGTCAAATCATCATCAAACATTGTATACAGACATCAACAACAGGACAGTCAAATCATCATCAAACATTGCATACAGACATTAACAGCTGGACAGTCAAATCATCATCAAACATTGCATACAGATATCAACAGCAGGACAGTCAAATCATCATCAAACATTGCATACAGACATTAACAGCTGGACAGTCAAATCATCATCAAACATTGCATACAGATATCAACAGCAGGACAGTCAAATCATCATCAAACATTGCATACAGACATTAACAGCTGGACAGTCAAATCATCATCAAACATTGCATACAGATATCAACAGCAGGACAGTCAAATCATCATCAAACATTGCATACAGACATCAACAACAGGACAGTCAAATCATCATCAAACATTGCATACAGACAACAACAACAGGACAGTCAAATCATCATCAAACATTGCATACAGACATCAACAACAACAGGACAGTCAAATCATCATCAAACATTGCATACAGACATCAACAACAGGACAGTCAAATCATCATCAAACATTGCATACAGACATTAACAGCTGGACAGTCAAATCATCATCAAACATTGCATACAGATATCAACAGCAGGACAGTCAAATCATCATCAAACATTGCATACAGACATTAACAGCTGGACAGTCAAATCATCATCAAATATTGCATACAGACATCAACAACAACAGGACAGTCAAATCATCATCAAACATTGCATACAGACATAACAACAACAGGACAGTCAAATCATCATCAAACATTGCATACAGACTATAACAGCTGGACAGTCAAATCATCGTCAAACATTGCATACATGACATCAACAACAGACAGTCAAATCATCATCAAACATTGCATACAGATATCAACAGCAGGACAGTCAAATCATCATCAAACATTGCATACAGACATCAACAAACGGACAGTCAAATCATATCAAACATGCATACGACTAACGCTGACAGTCAAATCATCATCAAACATGATAAGACATCAACAACAGGACAGTCAAATCATCATCAACATTGCATACAGACACAACAACAGCAGTCAAATCATCATCAAACATTGCATACAGACATTAACAGCTGGACAGTCAAATCATCATCAAACATTGCATACAGACATCAACAACAGGACAGTCAAATCATCATCAAACATTGCATACAGACATCAACAACAGGACAGTCAAATCATCATCAAACATTGCATACAGACATCACAACAGGACAGTCAAATCATCATCAAACATTGCATACAGACATCAACAACAGGACAGTCAAAACATCATCATAAACATTGCATACAGACATTACACAGCTGGACAGTCAAATCATCATCAAAACATTGCATACAGACATCAACACAGGCAGTCAAATATCATCAAACATTGCATACAGCTAACAGCGCAGTCAAATCATCATCAACATTGCATACAGACATTAACAGCAGGACAGTCAAATCATCATCAAACATTGCATACAGACATAAAACTGGCAGTCAATCATCCAAACATTGCTACAGTCAATACAGATATCAACAGCGGACAGTCAAATCATCATCAAACATTGCATACAGACATCAACAGCTGGACAGTCAAATCATCATCAAACATTGCATACAGATATCAACAGCAGGACAGTCAAATCATCATCAAACATTGCATACAGACATTAACAGCAGGACAGTCAAATCATCATCAAACATTGCATACAGATATCAACAACAGGACAGTCAAATCATATCAAACATGCTACAGACATAACAGCTGGACAGTCAAATCATCATCAAACATTGCATACAGACATCAACACAGGACAGTCAAATCATCATCAAACATTGCATACAGACATCACACACAGGACAGTCAAATCATCATCAAACATTGCATACAGACACAAGTCAACATCATCAAACATGCATACAGACATTCAACAGGGACAGTCAAATCATCATCAAACATTGCATACAGATATCAACAGCAGGACAGTCAAACATCATCAAACATTGCTACAGACATAACCGACAGTCAAATCATCATCAAACATGCATACAGATTAACAGCAGACAGTCAAATCATCATCAAACATTGCATACAGACATAAAGCTGGACAGTCAAATCATCATCAAACATTGCATACAGATATCAACAGCAGGACAGTCAAATCATCATCAAACATTGCATACAGATATCAACAGCTGGACAGTCAAATCATCATCAAACATTGCATACAGATATCAACAGCAGGACAGTCAAATCATCATCAAACATTGCATACAGACATCAACAACAGGACAGTCAAATCATCATCAAACATTGCATACAGACATCACAGCTGGACAGTCAATCATCATCAAACATGCATACAGACATAACAGCTGGACAGTCAAATCATCATCAAAAACAACAGGACAGTCAAATCATCATCAAACATTGCATACAGACATCAACAACAACAGGACAGTCAAATCATCATCAAACATTGCATACAGACATTAACAGCTGGACAGTCAAATCATCGTCAAACATTTGCATACAGACATCAACAACAGGACAGTCAAATCATCATCAAACATTGCATACAGATATCAACAGCAGGACAGTCAAATCATCATCAAACATTGCATACAGACATCAACAACAGGACAGTCAACTCATCATCAAACATTGCATACAGACATTAACAGCTGAACAGTCAAATCATCATCAAACATTGCATACAGACATCAACAACAGGACAGTCAAATCATCATCAAACATTGCATACAGACATCAACAACAGGACAGTCAAATCATCATCAAACATTGCATACAGACATCAACAACAACAGGACAGTCAAATCATCATCAAACATTGCATACAGACATTAACAGCTGGACAGTCAAATCATCGTCAAACATTGCATACAGACATCAACAACAGGACAGTCAAATCATCATCAAACATTGCATACAGATATCAACAGCAGGACAGTCAAATCATCATCAAACATTGCATACAGACATCAACAACAGGACAGTCAAATCATCATCAAACATTGCATACAGACATTAACAGCTGAACAGTCAAATCATCATCAAACATTGCATACAGACATCAACAACAGGACAGTCAAATCATCATCAAACATTGCATACAGACATTAACAGCTGAACAGTCAAATCATCATCAAGCATTGCATACAGACATCAACAACAGGACAGTCAAATCATCATCAAACATTGCATACAGATGTGAACAACATGCAGTTCGCATCCAGACAATATTAGCAATCATCACCTCCACTTCTACCATCATATTTTTATTATAATTGCCCCAGCTATATCCATATATATGTACACAAGTCACAGGTACAGAAGGTGACCAGTCCAGGACCCTGTTGACATGCTTTGAGCACTTTCAGGTATATGGTGCTAGCCCCATATTCGTCTAGACAACTGGCACAAACAAGAGGTAAATACAGGAGACAGGGAAACAGCAAACATTAGGTCAGTACAAGAAGAGGTATGGAAACAGCAAACATTAGGTCAGTACAATATGTGTTTTGGAAACAGCAAACATTAGGTCAGTACAAGAAGAGATATGGAAACAGCAAACATTGGGTAAGTACAAGAAGAGATATGGAAACAGCAAACATTAGGTAAGTACAAGAACAGATATGGAAACAGGAAATATTGGGTAAGTGTGAGAAGAGATATGGAAACAGCAAACATTAGGTAAGTACAAGAAGAGATATGGAAACAGCAAACATTAGGTAAGTACAAGAAGAGATATGGAAACAGCAAACATTAGGTCAGTACAAGAAGAGATATGGAAACAGCAAACATTAGGTAAGTACAAGAATAGATATGGAAACAGCAAACATTGGGTCAGTACAAGAAGAGACATGGAAACAGCAAACATTGGGTAAGAACAAGAAGATATATGGAAACAGCAAACATTGGGTCAGTACAAGAAGAGATATGGAAACAGCAAACATTGGGTAAGTACAAGAAGAGATATGGAAACAGCAAACATTGGGTCAGTACAAGAAGAGATATGGAAACAGCAAACATTGGGTCAGTACAAGAAGAGATATGGAAACAGCAAACATTGGGTCAGTACAAGAAGAGATATGGAAACAGCAAACATTGGGTAAGTACAAGAAGAGATATGGAAACGGCAAACATTAGGTAAGTACAAGAATAGATATGGAAACAGCAAGCATTGGGTAAGTACAATATGTGATTTGGAAACAGCAAACACTGGGTAAGTGCGAGAAGAGATATGGAAACAGCAAACATTGGGTCAGTACAAGAATAGATAGGCAAACAGCAAACATTGGGTAAGTACAAGAAAAGATATGGAAACAGCAAACATTGGGTAAGTACAAGAAGAGATAGGCAAACAGCAAGCATTAGGTAAGTACAAGAAGAGATATGGAAACAGCAAACATTAGGTAAGTACAAGAAGAGATATGGAAACAGCAAACATTAGGTAAGTACAAGAAGAGATATGGAAACAGCAAACATTAGGTAAGTACAAGAACAGATATGGAAACGGCAAACATTAGGTAAGTACAATATGAGAAATGCCGGTGTGCTGGGGAATGAACAGGCTGACAGATTGGCTGGCTCTGCAAAACTTGGTGGAGTATTGATGCATGACAAGACAGACATGGTTGCGGCCTTGTGGGAGCACGTGTACACCTCGGAGGAGCAAATGGATCACCATGGTCTGGTAAGAATGAGACAGTGAGGTGTGACGAGGGGATCTGGCCGAAGCTCGACGCTCAGAGGAAAGGCGAGACGGACACATAATCAGATTGCTACTGGAACTATTAGTGTTGGAACTCTTCGCTGGCTGCTGAGGATGGGGACGGAGCGCTTATGGGAATGTCCCGAATGCTGTGATGTCGGTTCCTAAATCAATCAATCAATCAATCAATATGAGAAATGGAAACAGCAAACATTAGGTAAGTACAAGAAGAGATATGGAAACAGCAAACATTAGGTAAGTACAAGAAGAGATATGGAAACAGCAAACATTAGATAAGTACAAGAAGAGATATGGAAACAGCAAACATTAGGTAAGTACAAGAAGAGATATGGAAACAGCAAACATTAGATAAGTACAAGAAGAGATATGGAAACAGCAAACATTAGGTAAGTACAAGAAGAGATATGGAAACAGCAAACATTAGATAAGTACAAGAAGAGATATGGAAACAGCAAACATTAGGTAAGTACAAGAAGAGATATGGAAACAGCAAACATTAGGTAAGTACAAGAATAGATATGGAAACAGCAAACATTGGGTCAGTACAAGAAGAGATATGGAAACAGCAAACATTAGGTAAGTACAAGAAGAGATATGGAAACAGCAAACATTAGATAAGTACAAGAAGAGATATGGAAACAGCAAACATTAGGTAAGTACAAGAAGAGACAGGGAAACAGGAAACCTTAGGTAAGTACAATATGGCATATGGAAACAGCAAATATTAGGTAAGTACAAGAAGAGATAGGTAAACACCAAACAGAAGTTAAGTAAAAGGAATTGAGTTAAAAACTGACATCACAGCACTCAAGACATTCCATACTTGCTCCGTCCCCATCATCAACAGCCAGCAAAGAGTCCCAATACTAATGCTACTAGTTGCATTTCGCCTTCCCTCAGATCCCCTTATCACTTCCTGCCACTCCATTCTCTTTGGGCTAGGATGATTTCTCTGTTCTTCCATGCTATACACATGATCCCAACGAGCCCTGACTAAATCTGGTTTATCAGCCAGTCTGTCTGCCTGCTCGTTTCCAACCTCACCTGCAACTTCTGGGTAAAAAATCCAAATTATGCTGCCTAGCTTTGACTTTTGAATGGAAGCCAGCCACTCTGCATGAAGTATGCCTGTCTTCACCTGTCTGCATGAAGTATGCCTGTCTTCACCTGTCTGCATGAAGTATGCCTGTCTTCACCTGTCTGCATGAAGTATGCCTGTCTTCACCTGTCTGCATGAAGTATGCCTGTCTTCACCTGTCTCAGCATGTTCCATGAGTCTGTTACCATGACGACATGTGTGTGCTGTTTGCCATCCAGCTAGTGAATGCCGCTGTGACTACCTCCCCCTCCATTCTCAGACTAGATGTCAAGGTATCAACACTGTCCTTTAATGTTCATTATTAACTCACAAATATGAACAGAAAGCACAAGGTGAGATAGTGAAACAGCCAGCAGAGGTTAAATGGAAGAAGAGAAAGTCAAACAGTTAACAGTGGTTTGGTACAAGGAGAGACAGTGAAAGAGTTAACAGAGGTTAGAAGAAGAGACAGTGAAAGAGTTAATAGAGGTTAGAAAAAGAGACAGTGAAAGAGTTAACAGAGGTTAGAAGAAGAGACAGTGAAAGAGTTAATAGAGGTTAGAAGAAGAGACAGAGGTTAGAAGAAGAGACAGAGGTTAGAAGAAGAGACAGACAGCATCCAGCAGAGGCAGGTGTTGACTGCATGACCAGGTTTACCATGGAGTCCAGGGTTTGAATTTCTCATCTGAGGAATTGTTGGACTTGGCCTGCACACGGGCTCCTTTGATGTCCACTGGAAATAACAATGACAATCATATATCTTCAGCTGGACAGACTTGACAGATTTCATTGTCTGTGTTCCTCTGTCCAGGGTCAGCGCATTACATCTGGTTATGCACCTCACAGGTCAGTGTGTCCCACTTCACCATGAATGTGTGTCAGATTGAGCCCAGAGGGGAATTTTAGGGTTTCGGGAGGAGGAGGAGGGGGGGGGGGGGGGGGAATTAAGATTATTTCAAGACAAGAATGTGTTAATACAAGAACTGATTACTTGATATTGTTTTTTCTCCATACTTTACAGTTTTTTCCTCCTTACTTTATGGTTCTGTACTTCTCGCCCTTCTGAAATTCATTTTATAACATAAGTAGACCCCCAAATCAATTTTTTTTTTTTTTTTAATGTAGATGTCTAAACTTGCTCTAGTATGTATTATAAAATTTAGCTTCAATTTTTACTTACACTGGATACTGTGTAGAGGCAGGGAGGGGAGGGGATTTATAGGAAGGAAATACGAAAGGGGGGGAATGACATTCTGAACATATGGTTAAGGGGTGCATGGGCCAAAAAAAGGTTGAGAACCACTGCTCTAGATAGATTCCCATCCCAGGTAAGAGGCACTGTATAGCCCTGGCTAGCTATTCTTCCCTAACAATTGTTCCAGGGCAGGAGCCTTACAGTCTACTTTTTGCAATTTGCTGGGGGGTGTCTACCATGCCCAACTTGCACACGGGACCTCCAGTTTGTTGCCCTTACTGGAGTGTGCGATGTATCTGATCTGACTACCCAAGAGGTTACATAGGATCCCCAGTTTGTTGCCATTATTGGAGTGTGTCATGTATTCGATCTGACCACCCAATTTGCACCCTGGACCTCCAGTTTGTTGCCCTTATTAGAATATGCTATGTATCCGATGTACTACTCAAGAGGTCACAAAGAGGTATGTGAGTGTGTGCCTTGCAGGTGTGAGAGATACCATCAGAAACAGTGGTTCTTGTACACATGCCAGCTCTATGCTGAGATTCAAACCATCAGAAACAATGGGACACATAACCTCAACCTTACCACACTCACATATTGTGTCCACACAATGGGCAAGGGGTGTGGAGGGTGTACAGACTCACATAATAAAACCATGACCTAATACAAGTGTGGGTTGCTGGATGTCCCTTACATCTTTGACCATATCAGCTGACAGACCATCAGCACCCAGCCATGACCTAATATATGTGCATCCTTCAGCTGGTTGCTGGATGTCCCTCATCTCTTTGACCATATCAGCTGATAGACCATCAGCACCCAGCCATGACCTAATATATGTGCATCCTTCAGCAGGTTACTGCATATTCCTCACCTCGTTGACCATCAGCACCCAGCCATGACCTAATATATGTGCATCCTTCAGCTGGTTGCTGGATGTCCCTCATCTCTTTGACCATATCAGCTGACAGACCATCAGCACCAGCCATGACCTAATATATGTGCATCCTTCAGCTGGTTGCTGGATGTCCCTCATCTCTTTGACCATATCAGCTGACAGACCATCAGCACCCAGCCATGACCTAATATATGTGCATCCTTCAGCAGGTTACTGCATATTCCTCACCTCGTTGACCATCAGCACCCAGCCATGACCTAATATATGTGCATCCTTCAGCAGGTTGCTGCATGTCGCTTACATCTTTGACCATATCAGCTGACAGACCATCAGCACCCAGCCATGACCTAATATATGTGCATCCTTCAGCAGGTTACTGCATATTCCTCACCTCGTTGACCATCAGCACCCAGCCATGACCTAATATATGTGCATCCTTCAGCAGGTTACTGCATTTTCCTCACCTCGTTGACCATCAGCACCCAGCCATGACCTAATATATGTGCATCCTTCAGCAGGTTGCTGCATGTCGCTTACATCTTTGACCATATCAGCTGACAGACCATCAGCACCCAGCCATGACCTAATATATGTGCATCCTTCAGCAGGTTACTGCATTTTCCTCACCTCGTTGACCATCAGCACCCAGCCATGACAAGTAGAACAGATACAAACCCCTATACACAGGGTGTCCTCAGTGACTACTGTGCCGTTAACACTAGACCTCCTCATACCCCTACATTTACATGTGCAGTTAACATAAAGACTACCTCATACCTCCTTACATATACGTGTGCAGTTAAAAATAAAGGCTACCTCATACCTCCTTACATATACATGTGCAGTTAACATTAAGTTTACAACATACCCCCTTACATATACATGTGCAGTTAACATTGAGTTTACAACATACTCCCTCACATATACATGTGCAGTTAACATTGAGACTACAACATACCCCTACATATACATGTGCAGTCAACACTGAGACTACAACTTGCCCCCTACACAGACAAATACAGTTAACAAATAAACAAACAGTTGTACAGTTAACATTGAGACTACAAAATAACCCCTACATATACATATGCAGTTAACACTGAGACTACAATATACCCCTGCATATACATGTACAGTTAACAAACCAATCAACTGACAACTTCCCCAGCGAGCGAGGCTAACTATCAAAACTTACCCACATCTCCGACACTTATCTCCGAGGACAAAAAGTGGACAAACTCACTGCTGCCCCAGCAGGTGACGTGGACAAACCACTGGGGGGCATCACAAACTGTCAGAGCCAGCAGATGCCTTTCTGAGGCATTCCCTGCAACAGGCAACACACATGTCCAGCATTACATATTGGTCATTATCACGTCTGTTTATGGTGGTCAAGATGTGTTTGTGAGTGTTATGTGGAGAAATCAACTTAAACATATACTGACCGCTGGCAAACATGGTGGGCACAGCGTACATGGAAGGTAAAGAGATCAATACCTGGATGTCTCAGCCATACGGCATAACCAAGACAAGGACATTCGTATGATTTGAAACTGGTGACAGTATTAGATGTGTGACACAGTGACCAGAATCCCACATAGATTATATTAGATTGAGATATCCCTCAGTAAATCTCTTTATGTATTTCTGTAATATTTTATATTGGGTCTATATATTCATCTATTATGTATGAGAGTCGTTGTTTGGCGTATGTATATACATAAATATATCTAAATATATCTATAATACGATTTAGAATAGTTAGAAGTAGAGGTAGTGTAGGGTTTGTGTAAACGCCAAGGAATCAAGTCAGGCTGAAAATAATATTCAGTTTAGCTTGAATTTAATTTGGCCACACGAAGTCTCGACCAAACTCTTCTGTTTGTGAAGAGAAGCCTGTAACCCAGCCTTTTTTATCTCAATACCGGACAGAGGAAGGACGTGGCAAAGTCCCCTGGCTAGAATAAACACTTCTACATGTTTTAGAAACCTTTAACCTGGCTCTTGTTTAGCCGTACCTAATTCTAAATCACCATAGAACAGCCAGTGCCACCCTTCTCACCCGATAGGTCCAATCAAACCATGTTGCAGGAGCCTACACCCTGATGTACAGTAGCCGTAGTCACGACCGGTGACTAAGCTACGCAGCACTCACACTGATACAGCCGAGTGTGGTGTTCATACTACTGCCCTGACTGTCAACACCTTTCAGCTTACCATCCAGGAGGCCAAGGACCAGCAGATAAGTGGCAGACAAACCATTTGCCACTTCACAGCATTCACAAAATCTTGTGAGCTATTGCCCATGCATACATGTTAATGATTAATACTGTCTCATATATCAGATACCAGATACCGATGGCGGAGGATTCTGTACACATGACCGCGCCTGTAGCGCCTTTGTGTTTATATGAATTCTTATACCTTCTGTTTGGTCTTCAGAACTCTCCTTCATTATTCTACACTTACTATTTAGGGACATCACGAACATAGCATCCTACATTGACAACATCGATATCCATAAAACTGATATCATCACACACATCATGTGTACATTCCTAGACAGATTTTTGTTGTCGCATTTGGATGTTTGGTCTTACGATAAAGCTGAGCAAAACTGAAATTGCATTTCAGGAAAGTCACATTTCTGGATTAGAAAATAACTTAGCTGATTTACTCAGTAGACTATAAAAAAAATAAAGAGAATATAAAAGTTTTATGTATATATATGTATTTTTTTTTTGGTAATAGAGTGTAACATTTCAGTAAATTGACTGTAGCTATAAATATATTTTTGTTTTTTTTTAAAGAAAGTATAGACGTAAGATAGTCACTTGTTGTTATTATTATTGCAGAAAGACAGGTGAAAAAGTGTCACGGGATTAAAGAGATGTAATGCGAACGCGGCATGAACAATTAAGATTGCTGCATTCTTGGACAGGCCAGAGTGGTAGTATCGTTAGTATTGTGATTGATTCTTCGAAACAATATTTATATACACGTGTAATGACTGTGTATGGATTATAGATTTCCAGTGATAGATAGATATGTGATAATTAATTAGGCAGTTATATTTTAAATTTAGATATGAAAATGGTTATTGTTTTTAATGTTATATTGTATTTATATATAATTATTATGTTGGTTGGTATTTATTATTTTAATTATCCAGACATTGAGTTATTTGATGTGTATAGTTCGTAATATCATTAATATGTTTGGTGTTAAATATTGATCATCATATATGTATCATTCTCATGATGGACGAATGAAGGGAAAAGTATGAAAGTAAATTAATTAAAATAAACGTACATACATAGGAATAACACATACAGTTATGAAACAATACAAATACATATATTTATAGACATAGAAGAAACTACACATTACAGATATAGAATATTATATAGAGAATAGTTTTCCCTATCGACATGATGTAGCGAAAAGAAGTGATGGAACTTGGAGTTCTGTGGATATATGTATTCACGTCAGGGACGATCAGTTGTCGACTACGGATTATGTGATCGTTGGGTATGCAACATGGGACGGTGTTTTTATTTAACTGACGGCACTCAGGGTTATAGAGACCATTAGTAGTTCTAAGGTGTCAACATATATACGCGATAACAGGTCTTAGTATATGAGCTGGCGGTGTTTAAGCCTGATTTAGTTTCAAGTAGCCGGGCATGTAACGCGATAACATCTCAAGGATCATTTATAGAATGTAGAGGTGGCGGTGTTCGGGACTTGTATTTTAGTCCGGTGTTCAATATCCCACGATCTAGATTGGTTCACGTTGACAAACTGAGTTCCAAGGATGGTGAATTCGTTGTCTATCACAATATGTAGTTTACGTCGCAGACATCATTTGCTTGCATGTCAAGATAATATGGAAAATGGTCTAACGAACATTTTCATTTTAGAGGGGGCAAAGCTGTCATATGGCAAATGACAGTGATGCAACATTCAATTGATGAGTTAGCGCATCAAAGAAGAAGATACAGAGTGTCACAAATATTGAACATAATGACAACAGTATTGATCGCAATTCAGACGTCAGGAAAATACGTCACCTAACACCGTAACGGCTCAAGGGGCAGTTGTGAGCCAGCTAACAAATAGGATGTCCTTCACCAACACTCACAGATTACAAGCCGTTACTGATTCATAAGTCACCAGTCTCTGCATGGAATCATTACGGTCTACAACCAGCGGTTGACAGTTGCTACAATCAGCTTCACTGACACAACGATCACCTGATTGTAAATATGTTATTCTCACGATGGTGAGCACAGTTTCAGTTGCGGGCAGCCTGGCGACATTGGCTGTTGGAGCTCGATCAGGGTGAGCTCCGGTTGAAGGTAGGCAAGTGTCGTTGATTAGCATTACCATGATTCTAGGCGGCAAGCTCTGTGCCCAACACTCTCACTGGTTTAGGGAGATGATACCTGACTGAAGAGCGGGAGTGAATGTTGCGCGAGAATGACTCAAGTCTGAATCAGCACAAATACTCATAGCCGTCATCCAAGATCAGTTGTGGTAAAATACATCGCAGCTCACTCCACTGGCGTGTGCGTTGAGTCGTTTGTGGAGTTCAGATAGTTATGCTGTCCTGTACCATCATGCTTCAGAGCCACACAGATCTCAAGGTGAACATTACTGCATTATAGTGCATGAACTCATATCAAAGAGAGAAACCAACGTCACCTCTTGACACTCTAGCTGTACACTTCCACATGATAGGAATTTATGTTAATCATGGATCTGCGTATCCCTTATGTGTCCGTGAGTACCCCGTGGGTTTCACGTAGTGTGTTGTAGCAATAAACACTATATTTTATACTTTTACAGCAAAACAAACTCAGTTTGTTATTGAACCTTAGATAGATTAGTATCATCAGATTGTGTAAAGATTGAAAGGATTGTGTCTATACATAATTATATAACTATCATTCCGTCTATCTCCTTGTTGTGAGAATTAATTAGACGGTGGAGGCTCTTTATTCATCCAGGCACGTTAGCAGGAATCACTTGACATACTGTCTTCCTGTAAGTACAGTTGGTCGTCATAACTTTCCGTCTGGCACTGTTTAGAAGTAGTGATCCATTCTGGGACTTTGGAAATCATCCATCTAGAATTGCAAGCCCTTTGATCGCTTCTTCAGCAGTGGTTAGGCTCTCTATTCATAGAAGTCTATTTTGTATCTACTTTGGTCTATTTTCCATCCTAGTAGTTTACTGTACGCTACAAGATGGCTTAACATGATTGTCCACTCTGATTGGCATGGCGCTTGAAGATCTTCTTGTTTGCTGTTGTTCTAGTTAGGTGTTTCACCTATGTTACCCTCCCAAATAGCTCTGTGTGGACATACTCTATTTCCCTTGACCACCAGCTGTCCTCTCCTACCCTTGACCACCAGCTATATGGGTTCCTACAGCCACAGACACATGATAGATTGATATGTTTGGTTGTTTCGGGATTTGCATATTTAGCACAAACCACTACTGGCAACGCTGATCGTATCATGGTATGAACCTAAATCCCATCCATGTCAATGTGGAAGCACTAGACTCGAGTTTCGCTCTCATTTGAGCTCGTCAGTAGTGCATATCCTTGACCGGACCTGGAAACACTGTATATGTGTAGATTATACTATACAAAGACACCTGTGTGCAGGGAAACCTCTTTGTAAGCAGGTGAACTCGCCATTGCAGAGGAAATATAGTAGACAAACAAACAAGTAGATATGAAAGGACACACCAGGCAACCCAAAATAAAGTATACATGAAAGGAGACATCTGTAAAAAAAAAAAAAAAGATATGAAAGGAGACATAAGACAACATAAAAAAGAAGATATGAAAGGACACAAGGCAACATAAATAATCAGATAGAGGCGACAAGTATGAACACATAAATCACTCTCTTGTCCTACTAAAATCTGTTGGTGAAGTCAGTTGTTCTGACAGATGAACTACTCACCTTTTCTACTGATGACTGACTTTGGCATCTCTTTACTGATGACCACGCCTATAACAGCCTGAGATAACAACAATGGTGACAAATAAATTTCATAAGCCAATATGAATATTTCCACAAGTTTATAATTTCCTGAATGTCACCTTATTATCTTTATTATTCATGTCTCAGGGATCTTTTTGTTGTGTCCAAAGACAGAGGTGTCCATGTAACTTGTTTACTGTCTATCTATGGTAGGCTGGGAGAGGTGTCCATGTAACTTGGTAACTTCCTATCTATGGTGGGCTGACAGAGGTGTCCATGTAACTTGGTAGCTTCCTATCTATAGTGGGCTAGCAGAGGTGTCCATGTAACTGTTGAACTTCCTATCTATGGTGGGCTGGGAGAGGTGTCCATGTAACTGTTGAACTTCCTATCTATGGTGGGCTGGGAGAGGTGTCCATGTAACTGTTGAACTTCCTATCTATTGTGGGCTGACAGAGGTGTCCATGTAACTGTTGAACTTCCTATCTATGGTGGGCTGACAGAGGTGTCCATGTAACATGTTGACTATCTATAGTGGGCTGACAGAGGTGTTCATGTAACTGTTGAACTTCCTATCTATGGTGGGCTGGGAGAGGTGTCCATGTAACATGTTGACTATCTATGGTGGGCTGACAGAGGTGTCCATGTAACTGTTGAACTTCCTATCTATGGTGGGCTGACAGAGGTGTCCATGTAACATGTTGACTATCTATAGTGGGCTGACAGAGGTGTCCATGTAACTGTTGAACTTCCTATCTATGGTGGGCTGGGAGAGGTGTCCATGTAACTGTTGAACTTCCTATCTATGGTGGGCTGACAGAGGTGTCCATGTAACTGTTGACCTTCCTATCTATGGTGGGCTGACAGAGGTGTCCATGTAACTGTTGAACTTCCTATCTATGGTGGGCTGACAGAGGTGTCCATTTAACATGTTGACTATCTATAGTGGGCTGACAAAAGTGTCCATGTAACTTGTTAACTTCTTATGTATAGTGGGATGACAGAGGTGTCCATGTAACTGTTGAACTTCCTATCTATAGTGGGCTGGCAGAGGTGTCCATGTAACTTGTTAACTTCCTATCTATAGTGGGCTGATAGAGGTGTCCATGTAACTTGTTAACTTCCTATCTATAGTGGGCTGACAGAGGTGTCCATGTAACTTGATAACTTCCTATCTATAGTGGGCTGACAGAGGTGTCCATGTAACTTGTTAACTTCCTATCTATAGTGGACTGACAGAGGTGTCCATGTAACTTGTTAACTTCCTATCTATAGTGGGCTGACAGAGGTGTCCATGTAACTTGTTAACTTCCTATCTATAGTGGGCTGGCAGAGGTGTCCATGTAACTTGTTAACTTCCTATCGAGCTCAGAATGTCTCCTCCCAAGCTCATTATCTCAGGCCATTTCTTCCCTCTTGCTGTTTGCTGTTCCCTTTATTCCTACTGCCATCTCTATTTCTTTCTTCCCTTCTTTCTCCATCCTCCCTTCATTTCCCCTTTTTTTCTGTACTTAATATATATATATATATATATATATATATATATATATATATATATATATATATATATATATATATATATATATATATATATATATATATATATAAGAGAATGTTTGTTTGTTTGTTTGTTTGTTTGTTTGTCCTTTATGCGTTCCCGAACGGTCCATCCGATTGAGATGAAATTTTGTACAGATGTTGTTCTCACTCCCGCGGATCCAACTGACATAGTTAGTTAGTTTAAAATCAACAATTTTTCCTCAAGCACGAAATAAAAAGGCATTACGAGCTTCAGAAACAGACGAGCAATGAGAATGGGAGCAGGGGCCGAACGCATACTCTGTGCGCTTAGAGAAATGTATTTCAATGTATAATGACTACTTATATGAATTCAATGAGATGCTCCTCACCAGGGACTGGGCGAAGCCGGGCGGGTCGTCTAGTTTGTCCATATTCATCTCTTTTCATCCTACCTTGTTTCTCCTTTCTCTCAACCCTCCCTCCTCTCCTCTATCTCTTCCTTCTCTCTTCCTTAGAGCATCATCATCAAGTGCCTTGTCTTACATGGGCAATTATGCATCTCAATGTCTTACAATCTCCAGAAATCATGTATTAATTTTTATGCTGACACCTTTTTATGCCATGACAAAAGGTTGTCAAGAATCTTCTCTGTTATCCTCTTTTTCTTTTTCCACAAATGTTTCCAGCTTTCAAGACATGCTTCAACTTGTCTCTTCTGAAGATTTGTCAAAAAATTATGACTGCCTCTTTCTGATGTTTGTGATAAGATGTCTTTGTGTCAGTCTCTTTCAAAACATTTAGATTGCACATGTTGGCTGTCCATGGAATGTTCAGCATTCTTCTGTACAACCACATCTCTGATGTCTCAAGTGATTCTTTGCTGGTTAACTACCTGTCCATGGAATGTTCAGCATTCTTCTGTACAACCACATCTCTGATGTCTCAAGTGATTCTTTGCTGGTTAACTACCTGTCCAGGATTCACAGTCGTATGTTACAGCTGGCTCTTCCCTCACATACACAACATATATACAGTAGATTTAAAGATATGTGTCTGCAGGCTCTGTGTACCTATATATGTCGAGTAACTGATGTCCTTCAACGCCATTAACAATGCATAACTCACCAGCAACATATAGCATAATGCTCTTTACTAAATATATTTTGAACAGTTTTTCAGCAGAAAATATCAGGATTTTTCAATAACAATTCAAACATTAAGAATAACAATCTGCCTGTTCCTGCAAGGATGTTTAAATGTGCAAAGAAGCAACAATTCAGAACAACAAAAATAAGTAATCAATCTTTGTCTGCAGTGTTCTGGAAGTGATCGACAAATTGTATTACGTACACATATACAGAGAAATGTATACATATGCCTGCGCCTTTTGAAATGTTCGACATATGCGCCTACAAAATAGACATTTAATATTGTTAAACTCACAGAGATAGTCACAACACGAACATTTCAATTTGGCGTTTTAACTTACAACTGTGTGCAAATTGCTCGTTATGTCGCTAATTTTGCAATATCCCGGTTGTGCATGGGCTGGAAACGATGAATCTGACCATGGTTTATGCTGTAGCTGAAGAAAACGACGACTGTCTGGGGATGACTTGCTCCAGGTCCCCGCGGAACATTCTTTGATGGTGGGACTTTCACTCTACCAGACACGCCAGGCCCCGTGTTTATGCCACTGAAATCATCAAATCTGCTCAACCAAGCCATGAAAGATGATAGTATATTACTTTAAAACGAATTTTACCAAGGCAAATGTGGATTAGAGTTGGTTTAGAGACACCTCCAAATGTAAAAAGACGACGTTTATAATGTCGCCTGCTAGGAAATCTTCAACTCCGCTACACGTTTCTAAACTTTCTAGAAAACGAGTTCCATTTCCGCAGACTGTATCTTCTGCTCTGTCTGTGCTTTGGTTCTTTCTGTATTACAGATGTTTATTTCTGTCTTATTATTACATTCCCCATCTGTTACCGGGGTGGAAGGGGTGGGACAACAATAGCAATACCGTAACATGCCATACATGTCGTAAGAGGTAACAGGAAGGCTCTATCTGTATGTTAAAGGGAATATCAGGAGAAGCAAGGAATAATATCACTACAATCTACCACGCATGTCGATAGACTTAGGACGCGACTAAGGAGGATTCCACCCTTGTGTTGTCGTTACCCTTAAATGAAGCAAATAATAGCATCATACTTTAACTTATCATACAGGTCGTAAGAGGCATTGAAGTAGGTTGGGCGTGGGACTGTATTCCCCATTCGGTAGAAGATGTTTAACTGCAAAATTCAGCTAATCGTTAACTGTCACTGTCAAAAACTGTCATTTACTGCCAATATAGTACCTTGCGGTGTATGGCAGCAAGCTCAGTCTTTGAGCCTGAGGAATAAAGGCCGCCTGGCTAGTGCAGTCGCCGCGAACTGTGCAGGTTAGGATTTTCTTTTTGCCCCCGACAGAAAAAAATCCGACACCTTACCGAGGGATCGAACCCGGGCCTCCCGAATGAGAGTCCGGCGTTCTAGCCTCTCGGCCAGCCGCTCCTCTATCGCTCCTAATCGTTAACAAGCCCAAAATTACAGAAAGGAATTGAACCAAGCCAACCAAGAGGCCATGCACGATGAGGAGAAAGCCTCTAGGGAAAGGAGACCCTTCTAGTAGAGATATGGCGCGATGCGGAGAAAGCCTCTAGGAAAGGAAACCCTTCTAGTAGATATATGGCGCGATGCGGAGAAAGCCTCTAGGGAAAGGAGACCCTTCTAGTAGAGATATGGCGCGATGCGGAGAAAGCCTCCAGAGAAAGATACCATAAAGTATGGATAACGCCGACAACTCTTGAAACGATAGAAGAAGGGAGTAGCAAGAAAACAGATTTTAATACTCCCCAAGTCAGAGTTACGAAAGCCAGATCCAAGGAAAATTACGCAGAAGCTCATAAAGAGGTTAAGAAGATGGATAAAAAAAAGTCAACAGGGTCGACTTCATTGCACCGGTTTTATCCCATATGGCTCGGTCTCTTTCCGCAGCACGGAAAGCGTCGCACAAAGCACGAACCCCGTAGCTTTTAGCGACGACCCACAGGAGTCTTTGAAACATTTAACTCGGAAACCGAAGGACGCGGCCCGTAATCGAACCCACAACCTTCGGAGCACAAGTCAAACGGCTTGACCACTTCGCCACAGAGACTCCCCAGGATAAAGATGGATACAAGACTATATGTTAATGACCTAGCAAGAAAGGCATAAAAGCAGCATTGAAAGTAAACTTCAGATACCTTTACAGTACCACCAGGAAGATAGCAGAAAATAGTATTATCCAAATGTATTTATCAATAGAATCCAGACTGCAGAAGGGGAGCTGGATATCAACTGCGAGAAACCATCTAACGAAGAGTCAGTAAAGCTATCAAAGATGGGAAAGCTCCTTGTCTAGATGGCATCCAAGCAGAGGCCGTTAAAAGAAATGTAAATGCCTCTACTAAATTACTGTACAGATTATTTATCGGAAAAATAAATAAATACCAGCACACTCTAAAAAAAATGAAATCGCATGAAGCTGCCAAATAAAGGGGACCTAAATAAATGGAAAAGTTATAAAGAAATAATGTTACTATAAGTTCCTGAGAAAATATTAAACAGGATTATTCTGGAGATATTAAGAGACTTCACTGGCAAACAACTAAGGGATGAGCAGTCTTCCGACCAAACAGATCCTGCACTGACCAGATAGTCACATGACGCGTAATAACAGATCGAAGTATTGAGCTGAACTTGCCACTTTATAGTTAACTTCCTATCTATAGTTGGCTGGCAGAGGTGTCCTTGTAACTGGCTAACTTCCTATCTATAGTTGGCTACCAGATGTATCCATGTAAGTCGTTAACTTCCTATCTATAGTTGGCTACCAGATGTATCCATGTAACTGGTTAACTTCCTATCTATAGTTGGCTACCAGATGTGTCCATGTAACTGGTTAACTTCCTATCTATAGTTGGCTACCAGATGTGTCCATATAAGTCGTTAACTTCCTATCTATAGTTGGCTACCAGATGTGTCCATGTAAGTCGTTAACTTCCTATCTATAGTTGGCTGGCAGAGGTGTCAATGAGACAGTTAATTACGGACAAGTGTGCAGCGTGAGTCCTCTCCGTTACTTTTCCTATGCCGCTCTGTGACAACCAATCATGGACAAGTGTGCGGCGTGAGTCCTCTCCGTTACTTTTACTATTCCGCTCTGTGACAACCAATCATGGACAAGTGTGCGGCGTGAGTCCTGTCCGTTACTTTTACTATGCCGCTCCGTGACAGCCCAATCATGGAAAAGTGTCAGGTGTGAGTCTCCTGTTTTCTGTCTTCTGTCCCACTCCGCGACAGTCAGTCATGAACAAGTCTCAGCTGTGAGTTCCCTGCAGTGAGTTCCCTTCCTACTGACTACTGTCTCCTATCCCACTCTGCGACAGTCAGTCATGGACACGCATCAGATACGAGTCCCCTGCCTTCTTTCTTCTCTCCCATTCTGCGACAGTCAATCATGGACAAGCATCAGCTGTGAGTCCCCTATAGTGAGTCCTCTGCCTTCTGTCTCCTGCCTTCTTTACCCTATCCCACTCTGCGACAGTCAATCATAGACAAGCATCAGCTGTTAGTCGCCTGTAGAGAGTCCCCTACCTTCTGTCTCCCATCCCACTCTGCGACAGTCAACCATGGACAAGCATCAGCTGTGAGTCCCCTACCTTCTGTCTCCTATCCCAGTCTGCGACAGTCAACCATGGACAAGCATCAGCTGTGAGTCCCCTGTCTTCTGTCTCATGCCTTCTGTCTTCTATCCCACTCTGCGAAAGTCAATCATGGACAGTATCAGCTGTGAGTCCCCTATAGTGAATCCCCTGTAGTGAGTCCCCTACCTTCTGTCTCCTATCCCACTCTGTGACAGCCAATCATGGACAATCATCAGCTGTGAGTCCCCTACCTTCTGTCTCCTATCCCACTCTGTGACAGTCAATCGTGGACAAGCATCAGCTGTGAGTCCCTCGCCTTCTAACCAAGTTAGCCCTGATGTCACGCGTTATTTGGCGAGACAACGCGAGATACAAGCATGGCGGAAGTAGGCGAGCAGAAGTCCAAGAGGTAGGAACAATGGGCTCTCTGTTTGAAATACTCCAGCATCTCTGGCCTTCTTGTCGGCGCATTTCTTCCAGGCAACTAGTTTTATGTCTTACAGATATGTGATATCACTTATTTGTGCAGCTATACTGAATCGCATGAAGATAAGCGAAGACAAGACTCCCTGCATTGCCGTGTTGTGTGACTGACTTGCTGGACGCCGTCTCGTCACAATCATCACAACCCAGTCCAGCTGTCTAAACCCAGTTTGTGTAACAGCAATTAATGAATTATTTCTCTAAATACCATACCGGTTTATATAGTTTAACTTGACGTACATTGTATAATGAAACGAAATGTGCATACTTATTCTTGCTCACGATTCATAGTTTTATAAAACAATAATATGTAGAAAAATACTCAAATAAATAAATAAACAGCTGTTTACTGTTTGTGTTCGGTAGTTAGTATTACATTTTAAATAACAACATGATCCCGACCAGCACTGCTGACAAATATTTGTCTGACAGAACCAGATTGAAATTGTTATGTCGAGTTTAAGGGAAGATATTTTATCTGTGAAATAATCAGTGAAGTGTTAGAAACATGTGTGAACTAGTTACCAGTTTGAATTGATCAAAGTTGTGAAACAGAACGGTTATCCAGGACCAGCTGGCGTCACAGATGTGGCTTAGAGAATCGAAGTGATTATTCACAATCGAATTGCAAATAATACTGAGCGTTATTCACAATTGCAGCTGGTCACATGACGTACGTTTACGTCATCGGGACAATGTGGACAGTTTTTGTGGAACTATTATTGTGTCCTCAGTAGCATAGTGGTAAGTATCTCCGCCAGTCATGCGGGAGACCCAGGTTGGATTCACCGCCAGGGAGGCAATTTTTTTTTTTCATTTTTCAAAAATTAATTTGGTGATACAATAAAAATATAAAATATTAGGAACTAAAATATATAACTGAGAAACTCAAAGCTTGTAAATAAAGTGTGCTCTATGGATCTGCAGAAGCCGCTGGGGGAACGCACCCCCCAGGCAGCAAGGGAGTGATCAAGTGTCTGAATCGATGGATCCAATAGATGTCTTTGTTTAACGTAAATTTTATTTGCCAAATAAAATATTGCCCCTGAATCAGCATATCGCAAATAGCATAATCACCTATTTAGGCCCTGGAAGGGATAATTTTACAATACATAATATGGGACTGTTATTCAGAAGAGTAAACGTCACGTGACCAGCCCCAATTGCAAATAGCGCTCAGTATTAATTGCGAATTATGCCTCCCGAGAGAATGGTGCTGATCATTTACTTCAGTGTTGGTAGCTGACTGATTGTGCAGGAGTGGTCTAGAGATTTTGCCGATGATTATACTTAGTAAACTGATTGATTGTGCAGGACTGATCTAGAGATTGTGCTGATGATTGTATTTAGTAGCTGACTGATTGTGCAGGAGTGATCTAGAGATTGTGCTGATGATTATATTTAGTAGCTGACTGATTGTGCAGGAGTGATCTAGAGATTGTGCTGATGATTATATTTAGTAGCTGACTGATTGTGCAGGAGTGGTCTAGAGATTGTGCTGATGATTGTATTTAGTAGCTGACTGATTGTGCAGGAGTGATCTAGAGATTGTGCTGATGATTGTATTTATTAGCTGACTGATTGTGCATCAGTGATCAAGAGATAGTGCTGATGATTATATTTAGTAGCTGACTGATTGTGCAGGAGTGGTCTAGAGATTGTGCTGATGATTATATTTAGTAGCTGACTGATTGTGCAGGAGTGGTCTAGAGATCCTGCTGATGATTGTATTTAGTAGCTGACTGATTGTGCAGGAGTGATCTAGAGATTGTGCTGATGATTGTATTTAGTAGCTGACTGATTGTGCAGGAGTGATCTAGAGATTGTGCTGATGATTATATTTAGTAGCTGACTGATTGTGCAGGAGTGGTCTAGAGATTGTGCTGATGATTGTATTTAGTAGCTGGCTGATTGTGCAGGAGTGATCTAGAGATTAGTGCTGATGATTATATTAGTAGCTGACTGATTGTGCAGGAGTGATCTAGAGTTTGTGCTGATGAGTATATTAGTAGCTGACTGATTGTGCAGGAGTGGTCTAGAGATATGCTGATGATTATATTTAGTAGCTGACTGATTGTGCAGGAGTGATCTAGAGTTTGTGCTGATGATTATATTTAGTAGCTGACTGATTGTGCAGGAGTGGTCTAGAGATAGTGCTGATGATTATATTTAGTAGCTGACTGATTGTGCAGGAGTGGTCTAGAGATTGTGCTGATGATTATATTTAGTAGCTGACTGATTGTGCAGGAGTGATCTAGAGATTGTGCTGATGATTGTATTTAATAGCTGACTGATTGTGCAGGAGTGATCTAGAGATTGTGCTGATGATTGTATTTAGTAGCTGACTGATTGTGCAGGAGTGATCTAGAGATTGTGCTGATGATTGTATTTTGTAGCTGACTGATTGTGCAGGAGTGATCTAGAGATTGTGCTGATGATTATATTTAGTAGCTGACTGATGGTTGCAGGAGTGGTCTAGAGATTGTGGCTGATGATTATATTTAGTAGCTGACTGATTGTGCAGGAGTGATCAGAGATTGTGCTGATGATTGCATTTATTAGCTGACTGATTGTGCAGGAGTGGTCTAGAGATTGTGCTGATGATTGTATTTAGTAGCTGACTGATTGTGCAGGAGTGGTCTAGAGATTGTGCTGATGATTGTATTTAGGTAGCTGACTGATTGTGCAGGAGTGGTCTAGAGATTGTGCTGATGATTATATTTTTATTTAGTAGCTGACTGATTGTGCAGGAGTGATCTAGAGATTGTGCTGATGATTGTATTTAGTAGCTGACTGATTGTGCAGGAGTGATCTAGAGATTGTGCTGATGATTATATTTTTATTTAGTAGCTGACTGATTGTGCAGGAGTGGTCTAGAGATTGTGCTGATGATTGTATTTAGTAGCTGACTGATTGTGCAGGAGTGGTCTAGAGATAGTGCTGATGATTATATTTTTATTTAGTAGCTGACTGATTGTGCAGGAGTGGTCTAGAGATTGTGCTGATGATTGTATTTAGTAGCTGACTGATTGTGCAGGAGTGGTCTAGAGATTGTGCTGATGATTATATTAGTAGCTGACTGATTGTGCATCAGTGATCTAGAGATAGTGCTGATGATTATATTAGTAGCTGACTGATTGTGCAGGAGTGGTCTAGAGATAGTGCTGATGATTTATTTTAGTAGCTGACTGATTGGCAGTGGTCTAGAGATAGTGCTGATGATTATATTTAGTAGCTGACTGATTGTGCAGGAGTGGTCTAGAGATAGTGCTGATGATTGTATTTAGTAGCTGACTGATTGTGCAGGAGTGGTCTAGAGATTGTGCTGATGATTATATTTAGTAGCTGACTGATTGTGCAGGAGTGATCTAGAGTTTGTGCTGATGATTATATTTAGTAGTAATAGTATACACACCTTGTGGCAGTTAAAAAAATGATCACTCTTTGTTTCTGACTTGTCCACAACTGACTAATAAGCTAACCCTGATAACAAACTAAACCTTCTCCCAAAAATTTAGATCAGTAACATGATAACAAACTAAACCTTCTCCCCAAAATTTAGATCAGTAACATGATAACAAACTAAACCTTCTCCCCAAAATTTAGATAAGTAACATGATAACAAACTAAACCCTCTCCGCAAGGTTTAGATCAGTAACATGATAACAAACTATACCCTCTCCTCAAGGTTCAGATCAGTAACATGATAACAAACTATACCCTCTCCCCAAGGTTTAGATCAGTAACATGATAACAAACTAAACCTTCTCCCCAAAATTTAGATCAGTAACATAACAACAACTTAAACCCTCTCCCCCAAGGTTTAGATCAGTAACATGATAACAAACTAAACCCTCTCCTCAAGGTTCAGATCAGTAACATGATAACAAACTAAACCCTCTCCCCAAGGTTTAGATCAGTAACATGATAACAAACTATACCTTCTCCCCCAAGGTTTAGATCCATCCATCCATCATGTGCCATTCCGATAAGCGTGGGTGGTCATTTTTTGCCATCTCACTTGATCACCAGAGTTGTGGATCAACTGTGTTTCTTTCTTGACCATGCCATGGTCTCTCCAATTCATTTCTTCTCATAACATGCACGTCTAATGTCTCTAAACAGTTTTTGATCTTCATTTGTTTCTTGAAGGACTTGTTCATTTGTTCTTTTGTCTGTCCATGAAATTCTTTGCATTTTCCTTAGAAACCACATTTCCATAGCCATTAGATGTTTTTCAGCTTGTCTGCTCATTGAGGTTTAGATCAGTAACATGATAACAAACTAAACCTTCTCCCCTGAGGTTTAGATCAGTAACGTGACCACAAACTAAACGTCTTCCCCAAGTTTAGATCAGTAACATGACCACAATAAACTAAACTTCTCCCCCAGGTTTAGATCAGTACCATGACCAGAATAAACTAAACCTTTCCCCCAGTAGATCAGTAACATGACCACAATAAACTAAACTTCTCCCCCAGGTTTAGATCAGTAACATGACCACAATAAACTAAACCTCTCCCCTAGTAGATGGTAACATGACCACAAACTAAACCTTCTCCCCCAGTAGCTCAGTAACATGACCACAATAAACTAAGCGTCTCCCCTAGTAGATCAGTAACATGACCACAATGAACTAAACCTCTCCTACAGTAGATCAGTAACATGACCACAATGAACTAAACCTCTCCTACAGTAGATCAGTAACATGGCTGCTATAAACTAACATTCTGCTCACTGCTAACCAGCAGTCAATGTCAGGAGATGATATGATCTGAAATATGTCAATGTCAGGAGATGATATGATCTGAAATATGTCAATGTCAGGAGATGATCTGAAATATGTCAATGTCAGGAGATGACATGATTTGAAATATGAGGGCGAGTCAATATGTAAGTCACACAGTTCTGTGAGATGACAAGTAAATGTGTTTGGTGTTTTCTACAGGTGTCATGGTGACAGCATCAAATTTTATATTCCTATTCGTCAGGTGGCATGCGCAGCGCATAAACAAAATGGCGAATGTACTTACGGAGTGTACAACCAAAAAAGCAACCTGCTGTTGTGTGTTTTTTGTGGGCAAAAGGACTGCCTGCAGAGGACATTCATAAGGAAATGCTTCCTGTTTATGCTGACAGATGTTTGTCCCGTAAAGTGGTGCATAGCTGGGTAGAACAATTTTCACAAGTACACTTTCAAATTGTTGATGAAATCCAATCTGGTCGTCCTGTTGAGATTGCAACAGAAGCATCCGTGCAGCGGGTGAAGGAGATTATTAGATGTGACAGGCGATTAACGATAGACTCTGTAGCATCTGCAAAAGGGTGTTCACATGGTTCAGCATACAGCATAATGCATGAAAACTGCTGACTAGAGGAGTGTTGCTTCATGACAATGCCAGACCACATACGGCTCGATTAACTCAGGAGAAAATTAACCAACTAAGGTGGGAAGTTCTGGAACATCCACCTTAAGCCCTGAATTAGCCCCTAGCGATTTCCACCTTTTTGGTTCACAGAAAACCAACCTTGGTGGGAAACATTTCGCGAATGACACTGAAGTTGAATGTGATGGGAAAACGTGATTTAGAAAACAGAGCATGCAGTTCTATGCATCCAGTTTGGGAGGACTGATAAGACGATGGGATAAATGCATCAATGTTGGTGAAAATTATGTTGAGAAATAAAGGGACAATGTATGTATAAAAATAAACTGGTTTCAAGTTGTTATCATATTTAGTTATTTTTCTACAGCCATTTGTGACTTACAAATGATATGATCTGAAATATGTCAATGTTAGGAGATGATATGATCTAATTTGAAACAACAAGAGTAGTACAGTGTTGTCAGTGAACATTGTTGTATCTGAGAGTTGGCTGGAATACATCCCTGGCAGTCAGTGAACATTGTTGTATCTGAGAGATGAAGGCGATGTGGGCGGGAATACATCCCTGGCCATCAGTGAACATTGTTGTATCTCAGAGATGAAGGCGATGTTGGCTGGAATACATCCCTGGCCGTCAGTGAACATTGTTGTATCTCATAGACAAAGGATATGTTGGCCGGAATACATCCCTGGCCATCAGTGAACATTGTTGTATCTCAGAGATGAAGGCGATGTTGGCTGGAATACATCCCTGGCCATCAGTGAACATTGTTGTATCTCAGAGATGAAGGCGATGTTGGCTGGAATACATCCCTGTCCGTCAGTGAACATTGTTCTATCTGAGAGATGAAGTAGGTGTTGGCTGGAATACATCCCTGGCCGTCAGTGAACATTGTTGTATCTGAAAGTTGGCTGGAATACGTCCCTGGCCATCAGTGAACATTGTTATATCTGAGAGATGAAGGCGGTGTTGACTGGAATACATCCTTGGCCGTCACTGAACATTATTGTATCTCAGAGGTGGCTGGAATATATCCCTGACTGTCAGTGAACATTGTTGTATCTCAGAGTTGACTGGAATACATCCCTGGCCGTCAGTGAACATTGTTGTATCTCAGAGTTGGCTGGAACACATCCCTGACCGTCAGTGAGCATTGTTGTATCTAAGAGATGAAGGAGTTGTTGGCTGGAATACATCCCTGACCGTCAGTGAACATTGTTGTATCTCAGAGTTGGCTGGAATACATCCCTGACTATCAGTGAACATTGTTGTATCTCAGAGTTGGCTGGAATACATCCTTGACTATCAGTGAACATTGTTGTAACTCAGAATTGGCTGGAATACATCCCTGGCCATCAGTGAACATTGTTGTATCTCAGAGTTGGCTGGAATACATCCCTGACCATCAGTGAACATTGTTGTATCTCATAGTTGGCTGGAATACATCCCTGACTATCAGTGAACATTGTTGTACCTCAGAGTTGGCTGGAATACATTCCTGACTGTCAGTGAGCATTGTTGTAACTCAGAATTGGCTGGAACACATCCCTGGCCATCAGTGAACATTGTTGTATCTCAGAGTTGGTTGGAATACATTCCTGACCGTCAGTGAACAATGTTGTATCTCAGAGTTGGCTGGAATACATCCCTGACTGTCAGTGAACATTGTTGTATCTCAGAGTTGGCTGGAATACATCCCTGACCATCAGTGAAAATTGTTGTATCTTAGAGGTGGCTGGAATAATCCCTGACCGTCAATGTACATTGTTGTATCTCAGAGTTGGCTGGAATAATCCCTGACCGTCAGTGAACATTGTTGTATCTCAGAGATGAAGGTGGTGTTGGCTGGAACACATCCCTGGCCGTCGGTGAACATTGTTGTATCTGAGAGATGAAGGAGGTGGTGGCTGGAATACATCCCTGACCTTGAACTCACAACATCCTAGGTTGACATTTAGCTGCTGATCTTATGTTTCAGAGGCACCAGATGATGATGTCAAATTCTCTTCTGACCCTTGGTAGTCATTTAGATGCTCATCATTCATAGGATGTTAAACATCCCTTGACAATCAGACAGGTGAAGAGTAGCCCATCTATTATATTCCTGCCCTGGCAACATGTGAACATGAGAAAACTCCCCCACAAACACATTGTGTACAATATTTGTGGAAAAAGCCAGGCCATCTCACCAAATGCCTTGCTGAGCAGACTTAGCTGTCACAGCTACACTGTAAGTAGGCACTGCTACACAGCCAGCATCCTGTTTGGATGAACAAGGAAGGAAGATGAAGTTGTATCATTCTGCTGTGGTTCATCTGCTGGCAACTTGAGGAAGATGTTGTATCATTCTGCTGTGGTTATTCTGTTGGCAACTTGATGAACACTGAACAACCGAGATACTGATCAGCCCTCTTGCAGGAAGTCACGTGCTAGAAGCACTTGCCTGATTGTCATATATTTTATCTGATCTCATTACGGTGTTCGTCACAAATTGTTTTCTTTTCCTGCTTAGTATATGTTTATCATGAAATCAGTGTGCAAGTGAAAGTAATAGTTGTTGGCATACTTCATTTATTTGATTCTGTTCTTGGCATACTTCATTTATTTGATTCTGTTCTTGGCATACTTCATTTATTTGATTCTGTTCTTTATATATGAACTGCGGTTGTCATTGTCATGGATTTATGCTTGTAGTTGTAACTTACTTGAAATTTGTAGAGGCTTATGATTCCATCTTTATTTATGCTTGATGAATGCCTTGTAATGTACGTAAACACTGTTCATTTCTCTTGCCAGAGCAGGTAATCAACCAGATGCCAGATGTGGCTTCTGAGTAGAAGATGGCGAGCCAGGCCACACACAGCCCTTCTCGTATTCCATTGCCAGTCAAAGGTTCTCCCACCCCAGTCCACAATCCTGTCAGTGGGATCTACCTGAAGGATTTCACTGATGGAGACTGTCTGTCCTCACCTCCGCAGGTGTTCTCTGTCAGCCATGACAAGGAAAATGGCAACATTCAGGTTGACAAACAGAAGCCGCTCCATTCACCACAAGCGGAGACGGGCAAAGGTTTTGACACGTTTCTCATGACAGGGGAGATGATCATTCACACCAACTCAACTGTCACTGAGAATCTGGTGAAACAAGACAGCGAAGTGAAGGCTCACAAGGACAGTCACATCCCTAGGTTAGGTCACGGGGATCAGCAACAGATTACACAACATCCTAAAGGAACCAAACCACAACATCAGCAGTTGGGTGGTATGTCGTCTCCAAAACTTCATTCTAAAATACCTGGTCTCGTGAAGAATCATAACCCACAACAGCTGCTGCATACTTCATCATCTCATCCAGTGCCACATTCACCACCCCCTGACAACAGCACCAGTAGCCAGGGGACAGGGCCTGCTCATGTCAGGGACTTCCCTTTGGTTTATGCACCTGTAGCAGAGATGGAGGAACTATCAGACCTTTCGCAGTCGTCCTGCTCAGAGAGCGAGTTAGGTTTGGACATGGATTCAGCAAGTCTTCCAGTCAGCAGCCTGCATGAAGTACATTCTCCAAACACAGATGAGGACAGGTTAGACCTGGCCGTAGAAAGTTTAAGTCAACTGCATCCAGCACTTCCAGGAATCAGTACAGGGGGTTTGTCAGACACGTCATTCTCGGAACCACCCAGCTCTGGGGACAGTGGGGTTGTTCATGACGGTCATACACCTGACCTGGAGCTGGCAGGCAGGGCATTTTCCTCTGCAGGTGGCTATCTCTCAGATGAAACCCTAACGGACAGGCCAGCAATATCATGTATAGACAACATCACTTCTAATGTGGGTCAAGTCCGGCGTGGCCAGGTGGAACACTCGAATCAGACAATGGTGGCAAGTAGCAGTGGGGAGAAGTTTTCAGTGCACGCTGGCAATCCGGAGCAGCGGCTGTTGGTTCGTACCAGCAAGTCTCATGAGAACTATCTGCAAGCAGGAACTAATATAGCCCTGGTTAGCATAGACATCGATGACAACTTAGCATATTCCTTGGACACGCTCACCTACCACGACAGCTTCGACTCTTCGCTGGATAATGTCACTTCCGAACCTCTTCACATGTCCAGAAGTTTAGATAACTCTCCAGAGAAGAAGTCTGAGAAGTCTTCAACCATTGAACGCGAATTCCTCCCAGGATTGGTCAACTTGGATGATTCAAAACCCATGAAGTTCAAGTTCAACAAACAAAGAGATGATTGCGCTGACGACAGGCTGTGTCAGACAAACAATTCTGGAAACTTCTGTACAAAGTTTGCTTCACCTACATCATCATCACATGCACTTCACCCATCAAGTCGAGGCAACGATGAAGCCAGGTCTAGTGCGGACAGTACATCCATGCTGGAACCACACAGCTCTGAGCATCCACTACATCTGTGTCTGCTTCGTGACGATATAGACAGCGACAGCCTGTACCATCAGCCCAGTAAGGCTGTGGACCGACCCAGCGCTGAGAGGTTGGCCAAGAGACTGTTTCTTCTCGAAGGATTTCGAAAATCTGATGTTTCCAGACACTTATGTAAAAAGTAAGTCTGTCTAGAGACACACATTACACAAACATACACAGCACTCAACTCACTGTCTGTCCTGGATACTGTCCTGCCCACAGTTCAGTGATATTTTCTTGCAACACAAGTTACACAAACACACACAGCACTCAACTCACTGTCTGTCCTGGATACTGTCCTGCCCACAGTTCAGTGATATTTTCTTGCAACACAAGTTACACAAACACACACAGCACATCAACTCACTGTCTGTCCTGGATACTGTCTGCCCACAGTTCAGTGATATTTTCTTGCAACACAAGTTACACAAACACACACAGCACTCAACTCACTGTCTGTCCTGGATACTGTCCTGCCCACAGTTCAGTGATATTTTCTTGCAACACAAGTTACACAAACACACACAGCACTCAACTCACTGTCTGTCCTGGATACTGTCCTGCCCACAGTTCAGTGATATTTTCTTGCAACACAAGTTACACAAACACACACAGCACTCACTCACTGTCCTGTCCTGGATACTGTCCTGCCACAGTTCAGTGATATTTTCTTGCAACACAAGTTACACAAACACACACAGCACTCAACTCCACTGTCTGTCCTGGATACTGTCCTGCCCCACAGTTTCAGTGATATTTTTCTGCAACACAAGTTACACAAACACACACAGCACTCAACTCACTGTCTGTCCTGGATACTGTCCCTGCCCACAGTTCAGTGATATTTTCTTGCAACACAAGTTACACAACACACACAGCACTCAACTCACTGTCTGTCCTGGATACTGTCCTGCCCACAGTTCAGTGATATTTTCTTGCAACACAAGTTTAACAAAACACACACAGCACTCAACTCACTGTCTGTCCTGGATACTGTCCTGCCCACAGTTCAGTGATATTTTCTTGCAACACAAGTTACACAAACACACACAGCACTCAACTCACTGTCTGTCCTGGATACTGTCCTGCCCACAGTTCAGTGATATTTTTCTGCAACACAAGTTACACAAACACACACAGCACTCAACTCACTGTCTGTCCTGGATACTGTCCTGCCCACAGTTCAGTGATATTTTCTTGCAACACAAGTTACACAAACACACACAGCACTCAACTCACTGTCTGTCCTGGATACTGTCCTGCCCACAGTTCAGTGATATTTTCTTGCAACACAAGTTACACAAACACACACAGCACTCAACTCACTGTCTGTCCTGGATACTGTCCTGCCCACAGTTCAGTGATATTTTCTTGCAACACAAGTTACACAAACACACACAGCACTCAACTCACTGTCTGTCCTGGATACTGTCCTGCCCACAGTTCAGTGATATTTTCTTGCAACACAAGTTACACAAACACACACAGCACTCAACTCACTGTCTGTCCTGGATACTGTCCTGCCCACAGTTCAGTGATATTTTCTTGCAACACAAGTTACACAAACAACACACAGCACTCAACTCACTGTCTGTCCTGGATACTGTCCTGCCCACAGTTCAGTGATATTTTCTTGCAGACACAAGTTACACAAACACACACAGCACTCAACTCACTGTCTGTCCTGGATACTGTCCTGCCCACAGTTCAGTGATATTTTCTTGCAACACAAGTTACACAAACACACACAGCACTCAACTCACTGTCTGTCCTGGATACTGTCCTGCCCACAGTTCAGTGATATTTTCTTGCAACACAAGTTACACAAACACACACAGCACTCAACTCACTGTCTGTCCTGGATACTGTCCTGCCCACAGTTCAGTGATATTTTCTTGCAACACAAGTTACACAAACACACACAGCACTCAACTCACTGTCTGTCCTGGATACTGTCCTGCCCACAGTTCAGTGATATTTTCTTGCAACACAAGTTACACAAACACACACAGCACTCAACTCACTGTCTGTCCTGGATACTGTCCTGCCCACAGTTCAGTGATATTTTCTTGCAACACAAGTTACACAAACACACACAGCACTCAACTCACTGTCTGTCCTGGATACTGTCCTGCCCACAGTTCAGTGATATTTTCTTGCAACACAAGTTACACAAACACACACAGCACTCAACTCACTGTCTGTCCTGGATACTGTCCTGCCCACAGTTCAGTGATATTTTCTTGCAACACAAGTTACACAAACACACACAGCACTCAACTCACTGTCTGTCCTGGATACTGTCCTGCCCACAGTTCAGTGATATTTTCTTGCAACACAAGTTACACAAACACACACAGCACTCAACTCACTGTCTGTCCTGGATACTGTCCTGCCCACAGTTCAGTGATATTTTCTTGCAACACAAGTTACACAAACACACACAGCACTCAACTCACTGTCTGTCCTGGATACTGTCCTGCCCACAGTTCAGTGATATTTTCTTGCAACACAAGTTACACAAACACACACAGCACTCAACTCACTGTCTGTCCTGGATACTGTCCTGCCCACAGTTCAGTGATATTTTCTGCAACACAAGTTACACAAACACACACAGCACTCAACTCACTGTCTGTCCTGGATACTGTCCTGCCCACAGTTCAGTGATATTTTCTTGCAACACAAGTTACACAAACACACACAGCACTCAACTCACTGTCTGTCCTGGATACTGTCCTGCCCACAGTTCAGTGATATTTTCTTGCAACACAAGTTACACAAACACACACAGCACTCAACTCACTGTCTGTCCTGGATACTGTCCTGCCCACAGTTCAGTGATATTTTCTTGCAACACAAGTTACACAAACACACACAGCACTCAACTCACTGTCTGTCCTGGATACTGTCCTGCCCACAGTTCAGTGATATTTCTTGCAACACAAGTTACACAAACACACACAGCACTCAACTCACTGTCTGTCCTGGATACGTCCTGCCCACAGTTCATGATATTTTCTGCAAAACAGTTACACAAACACACCAGCCTCAACTCACTGTCTGTCTGGATACTGTCCTGCCCACAGTCAGTGTATTTTCTTGCAACACAAGTTACACAAACACACACAGCACTCAACTCACTGTCTGTCCTGGATACTGTCCTGCCCACAGTTCAGTGATATTTTCTTGCAACACAAGTTACACAAACACACACAGCACTCAACTCACTGTCTGTCCTGGATACTGTCCTGCCCACAGTTCAGTGATATTTCTTGCAACACAAGTTACACAAACACACACAGCACTCAACTCACTGTCTGTCCTGGATACTGTCCTGCCCACAGTTCAGTGATATTTTCTTGCAACACAAGTTACACAAACACACACAGCACTCAACTCACTGTCTGTCCTGGATACTGTCCTGCCCACAGTTCAGTGATATTTTCTTGCAACACACGTTACACAAACACACACAGCACTCAACTCACTGTCTGTCCTGGATACTGTCCTGCCCACAGTTCAGTGATATTTCTTGCACACAAGTTACACAAACACACACAGCACTCAACTCACTGTCTGTCCTGGATACTGTCCTGCCCACAGTTCAGTGATATTTTCTTGCAACACAAGTTACACAAAACACACACAGCACTCAACTCACTGTCTGTCCTGGATACTGTCCTGCCCACAGTTCAGTGATATTTTCTTGCAACACAAGTTACACAAACACACACAGCACTCAACTCACTGTCTGTCCTGGATACTGTCCTGCCCACAGTTCAGTGATATTTTCTTGCAACACAAGTTACACAAACACACACAGCACTCAACTCACTGTCTGTCTGGATACTGTCCTGCCCACAGTTCAGTGATATTTTCTTGCAACACAAGTTACACAACACACACAGCACTCAACTCACTGTCTGTCCTGGATACTGTCCTGCCCACAGTTCAGTGATATTTTCTTGCAACACAAGTTACACAAACACACACAGCACTCAACTCACTGTCTGTCCTGGATACTGTCCTGCCCACAGTTCAGTGATATTTTCTTGCAACACAAGTTACACAAACACCACAGCACTCAACTCACTGTCTGTCCTGGATACTGTCCTGCCCACAGTTCAGTGATATTTTCTTGCAACACAAGTTACACAAACACACACAGCACTCAACTCACTGTCTGTCCTGGATACTGTCCTGCCCACAGTTCAGTGATATTTTCTTGCAACACAAGTTACACAAACACACACAGCACTCAACTCACTGTCTGTCCTGGATACTGTCCTGCCCACAGTTCAGTGATATTTTCTTGCAACACAAGTTACACAAACACACACAGCACTCAACTCACTGTCTGTCCTGGATACTGTCCTGCCCACAGTTCAGTGATATTTTCTTGCAACACAAGTTACACAAACACACACAGCACTCAACTCACTGTCTGTCCTGGATACTGTCCTGCCCACAGTTCAGTGATATTTTCTTGCAACACAAGTTACACAAACACACACAGCACTCAACTCACTGTCTGTCCTGGATACTGTCCTGCCCACAGTTCAGTGATATTTTCTTGCAACACAAGTTACACAAACACACAGCACTCAACTCACTGTCTGTCCTGGATACTGTCCTGCCCACAGTTCAGTGATATTTTCTTGCAACACAAGTTACACAAACACACACAGCACTCAACTCACTGTCTGTCCTGGATACTGTCCTGCCCACAGTTCAGTGATATTTTCTTGCAACACAAGTTACACAAACACACACAGCACTCAACTCACTGTCTGTCCTGGATACTGTCCTGCCCACAGTTCAGTGATATTTTCTTGCAACACAAGTTACACAAACACACACAGCACTCAACTCACTGTCTGTCCTGGATACTGTCCTGCCCACAGTTCAGTGATATTTTCTTGCAACACAAGTTACACAAACACACACAGCACTCAACTCACTGTCTGTCCTGGATACTGTCCTGCCCACAGTTCAGTGATATTTTCTTGCAACACAAGTTACACAAACACACACAGCACTCAACTCACTGTCTGTCCTGGATACTGTCCTGCCCACAGTTCAGTGATATTTTCTTGCAACACAAGTTACACAAACACACACAGCACTCAACTCACTGTCTGTCCTGGATACTGTCCTGCCCACAGTTCAGTGATATTTTCTTGCAACACAAGTTACACAAACACACACAGCACTCAACTCACTGTCTGTCCTGGATACTGTCCTGCCCACAGTTCAGTGATATTTTCTTGCAACACAAGTTACACAAACACACACAGCACTCAACTCACTGTCTGTCCTGGATACTGTCCTGCCCACAGTTCAGTGATATTTTCTTGCAACACAAGTTACACAAACACACAGCACTCAACTCACTGTCTGTCCTGGATACTGTCCTGCCCACAGTTCAGTGATATTTTCTTGCAACACAAGTTACACAAACACACACAGCACTCAACTCACTGTCTGTCCTGGATACTGTCCTGCCCACAGTTCAGTGATATTTTCTTGCAACACAAGTTACACAAACACACACAGCACTCAATCACTGTCTGTCCTGGATACTGTCCTGCCCACAGTTCAGTGATATTTTCTTGCAACACAAGTTACACAAACACACACAGCACTCAACTCACTGTCTGTCCTGGATACTGTCCTGCCCACAGTTCAGTGATATTTTCTTGCAACACAAGTTACACAAACACACACAGCACTCAACTCACTGTCTGTCCTGGATACTGTCCTGCCCACAGTTCAGTGATATTTTCTTGCAACACAAGTTACACAAACACACACAGCACTCAACTCACTGTCTGTCCTGGATACTGTCCTGCCCACAGTTCAGTGATATTTTCTTGCAACACAAGTTACACAAACACACACAGCACTCAACTCACTGTCTGTCCTGGATACTGTCCTGCCCACAGTTCAGTGATATTTTCTTGCAACACAAGTTACACAAACACACACAGCACTCAACTCACTGTCTGTCCTGGATACTGTCCTGCCCACAGTTCAGTGATATTTTCTTGCAACACAAGTTACACAAACACACACAGCACTCAACTCACTGTCTGTCCTGGATACTGTCCTGCCCACAGTTCAGTGATATTTTCTTGCAACACAAGTTACACAAACACACACAGCACTCAACTCACTGTCTGTCCTGGATACTGTCCTGCCCACAGTTCAGTGATATTTTCTTGCAACACAAGTTACACAAACACACACAGCACTCAACTCACTGTCTGTCCTGGATACTGTCCTGCCCACAGTTCAGTGATATTTTCTTGCAACACAAGTTACACAAACACACACAGCACTCAACTCACTGTCTGTCCTGGATACTGTCCTGCCCACAGTTCAGTGATATTTTCTTGCAACACAAGTTACACAAACACACACAGCACTCAACTCACTGTCTGTCCTGGATACTGTCCTGCCCACAGTTCAGTGATATTTTCTTGCAACACAAGTTACACAAACACACACAGCACTCAACTCACTGTCTGTCCTGGATACTGTCCTGCCCACAGTTCAGTGATATTTTCTTGCAACACAAGTTACACAAACACACACAGCACTCAACTCACTGTCTGTCCTGGATACTGTCCTGCCCACAGTTCAGTGATATTTTCTTGCAACACAAGTTACACAAACACACACAGCACTCAACTCACTGTCTGTCCTGGATACTGTCCTGCCCACAGTTCAGTGATATTTTCTTGCAACACAAGTTACACAAACACACACAGCACTCAACTCACTGTCTGTCCTGGATACTGTCCTGCCCACAGTTCAGTGATATTTTCTTGCAACACAAGTTACACAAACACACACAGCACTCAACTCACTGTCTGTCCTGGATACTGTCCTGCCCACAGTTCAGTGATATTTTCTTGCAACACAAGTTACACAAACACACACAGCACTCAACTCACTGTCTGTCCTGGATACTGTCCTGCCCACAGTTCAGTGATATTTTCTTGCAACACAAGTTACACAAACACACACAGCACTCAACTCACTGTCTGTCCTGGATACTGTCCTGCCCACAGTTCAGTGATATTTTCTTGCAACACAAGTTACACAAACACACACAGCACTCAACTCACTGTCTGTCCTGGATACTGTCCTGCCCACAGTTCAGTGATATTTTCTTGCAACACAAGTTACACAAACACACACAGCACTCAACTCACTGTCTGTCCTGGATACTGTCTGCCCACAGTTCAGTGATATTTTCTTGCAACACAAGTTACACAAACACACACAGCCTCAACTCACTGTCTGTCCTGGATACTGTCCTGCCCACAGTTCAGTGATATTTCTTGCAACACAAGTTAAACAACACACACAGCACTCAAACTCACTGTCTGTCCTGGATACTGTCCTGCCCACAGTTCAGTGATATTTTCTTGCAACACAAGTTACACAAACACACACAGCACTCAACTCACTGTCTGTCCTGGATACTGTCCTGCCCACAGTTCAGTGATATTTTCTTGCAACACAAGTTACACAAACACACACAGCACTCAACTCACTGTCTGTCCTGGATACTGTCCTGCCCACAGTTCAGTGATATTTTCTTGCAACACAAGTTACACAAACACACACAGCACTCAACTCACTGTCTGTCCTGGATACTGTCCTGCCCACAGTTCAGTGATATTTTCTTGCAACACAAGTTACACAAACACACACAGCACTCAACTCACTGTCTGTCCTGGATACTGTCCTGCCCACAGTTCAGTGATATTTTCTTGCAACACAAGTTACACAAACACACACAGCACTCAACTCACTGTCTGTCCTGGATACTGTCCTGCCCACAGTTCAGTGATATTTTCTTGCAACACAAGTTACACAAACACACACAGCACTCAACTCACTGTCTGTCCTGGATACTGTTCTGCCCACAGTTCAGTGATATTTTCTTGCAACACAAGTTACACAAACACACACAGCACTCAACTCACTGTCTGTCCTGGATACTGTCCTGCCCACAGTTCAGTGATATTTTCTTGCAACACAAGTTACACAAACACACACAGCACTCAACTCACTGTCTGTCCTGGATACTGTCCTGCCCACAGTTCAGTGATATTTTCTTGCAACACAAGTTACACAAATACACACAGCACTCAACTCACTGTCTGTCCTGGATACTGTCCTGCCCACAGTTCAGTGATATTTTCTTGCAACACAAGTTACAGAAACACACACAGCACTCAACTCACTGTCTGTCCTGGATACTGTCCTGCCCACAGTTCAGTGATATTTTCTTGCAACACAAGTTACACAAACACACACAGCACTCAACTCACTGTCTGTCCTGGATACTGTCCTGCCCACAGTCAGTGATATTTTCTTGCAACACAAGTTACACAAACACACACAGCACTCAACTCACTGTCTGTCCTGGATACTGTCCTGCCCACAGTTCAGTGATATTTTCTTGCAACACAAGTTACACAAACACACACAGCACTCAATCTCACTGTCTGTCCTGGATACTGTCCTGCCCACAGTTCAGTGATATTTTCTTGCAACACAAGTTACACAAACACACACAGCACTCACTCACTGTCTGTCCTGGAGATACTGTCCTGCCCACAGTTCAGTGATATTTTCTTGCAACACAAGTTACACAAGCACACACAGCACTCAACTCACTGGTCTGTCCTGGATACTGTCCTGCCCACAGTTCAGTGATATTTTCTTGCAACACAAGTTACACAAACACACACAGCACTCAACTCACTGTCTGTCCTGGATACTGCCTGCCCACAGTTCAGTGATATTTTCTTGCAAACACAAGTTACACAAACACACACAGCACTCAACTCACTGTCTGTCCTGGATACTGTCCTGCCCACAGTTCAGTGATATTTTCTTGCAACACAAGTTACACAAACACACACAGCACTCAACTCACTGTCTGTCCTGGATACTGTCCTGCCCACGTTCAGTGATATTTTCTGCAACACAAGTTACACAAACACACACAGCACTCAACTCACTGTCTGTCCTGGATACTGTCCTGCCCACAGTTCAGTGATATTTTCTTGCAACACAAGTTACACAAACATACACAGCACTCAACTCACTGTCTGTCCTGGATACTGTCCTGGATACTGTCCTGGATACTGTCCTGGATACTGTCCTGGATACTGTCCTGGATACTGTCCTGGATACTGTCCTGGATACTGTCCTGGATACTGTCCTGGATACTGTCCTGGATACTGTCCTGCCATTCTCACTTTGAAGTCAAGCATACTACACTTTGCTACTACTTCAAGTGCACTGGATTGATTTTTTGTGTGGATTAGCTTTTCCTATTACCAGTGTCCCCCGCCATCAAGTGAACCCACTCCAACTTCTGAGGTACTTGTAATTTACGTCCCCATGTCCAGGATGAAAGCTCAACATTTTAGTCCAACTGAATGGTGTGTTGCCATGAAATCTTGGGAAGATAATGTGGTGGTTCCCCTTGCCTTCCACAACCACATGGTGGTCTTGTACCTCTGCCTTTGACAGCCATTTCCAACTGTCAGGACAAATGAGTGCCTGCTCTGCTCAGCTGCAGAGTTGTCCACTTATTCTGGTGGATACTCGGTCCCCAGAACTGTGTTAGCCACACCGTAGTGTGTTTCCATCCTCTACCACGTGGAGGTGCAGTTGGGATTTGCCCTTCATAAAGTTATGGTCTATCTATGACCAAAACTCAGGATGATGATGAATGGTGTTTTGAACCTGCTGCATTTCTGTGTATCATGCTGTGTGTGCAGATGTCTCTGCATGGTGTGTTTGTCTAGTTTAACCAATGATACAACCAGCTGGATGTTTCTGTGTATCATGTTGTGTGTGCTGGTGTCTCTGCCTGGTGTGCTTGTCTAGTTTAAGCAATTATTGTTGTGATGCTGTAATGTTTCCGCAGTTTCTGTGTATCATGTTGTGTGTGCAGGT
Source organism: Cepaea nemoralis (assembly GCA_014155875.1). NCBI lineage: Eukaryota > Metazoa > Mollusca > Gastropoda > Stylommatophora > Helicidae > Cepaea > Cepaea nemoralis. Next base: position 341,662 of record JACEFZ010011398.1, read on the forward strand.
GTCTCTGCCTGGTGTGCTTGTCTAGTTTAAGCAATGATTGTTGTGATGCTGTCTGTTTCAGCAGTTTCTGTGTATCATGTTGTGGTTATGTTTGATTCTCATTGCTCCTTTTGTTTGATCTACATGTCCTTTTCTAATCTGTCTCTTACTACTTGTGGCCATTTGGTAATCTTGCTTGCCTTCTGTTTATCATTATTTGGTCTTGTCATTGACTTCCTGGTTTGTTCCCGTTGTATGCTTCCAAATACATGTCCTGGTGAAACTGTTGTGTGTTTTCTTGGCCTGCTCGAGCCTTCCATGTCCAGCACACAGACCAGCCGCAGCACGAACCCCATCTTTGATGCTCCCATTTCACTTGTATCGGAGATGAAGAGCAGAGTAGGACAAGCCATCAGTTCTTGTCATTGGAAGTTAGAAAAAGTGTTTTTGCTTGTTACATACAAGCAGTTCTAACATAATGCTGTGAATCCTGGACAATTAATAAACCAGAGATGTGGTTTTATAGAAGAATGCAGACAATTCATCTGACAGCCAAAACAAGCAATCTGGACATTTTGAGGGAGGCTAAGTCACAAATACAACTTATCACAAACATCAGATAGAGGCAGTCTTCATAGTTTTGTCACATTACGAGAAGACAAAAATGAAACATGTTACAACTGGAAAGATTTATGGAAAGATAGATAGAGGAAGACAGCAAGAGAACATTCTTGATAATCTTGTTCATGACATTGAAAGGAGTTTTAATTAATGAATTAATACAAGCTGTTGGAGATCACAAGATGTGGAGAAGACTGATTGCTCTTGCCAGTTGGCCAGACACTTGACGATTTGAGCATGGCTGTGTAGCAAGAAATTTATGCCTGCCTTGTGTGGTGCTCCTGGGTTTCATTCTCACTGTTGAGACCTGTTGTTCCTGACCTGAATTCATCTCAGCTTCACAACATTATCAGCAGAGATGTTTCTGTGAGGCAGAGAACTTGTTCCCTTCATCCTCCTGATGCATTGTCTGCCATGGGTTTATCTTTCTCCATCTCTCTAATGCTCTCACTGCGTCCACTCTCTCGATCACTCTCTCCATCTCTCTTATGCTCTCTGTGTCCACTCTCTCAATCACTCTCTCCATCTCTCTTATGCTCTCACTGTGTCCACTCTCTCAATCACTCTCTCCATCTCTCTAATGCTCTCACTGTGTCCACTCTCTCAATCACTCTCTCCATCTCTCTTATGCTCTCACTGTGTCCACTCTCTCAATCACTTTCTCCATCTCTTATGCTTTCACTGTGTCCACTCTCTCAATCACTCTCTCCATCTCTCTTATGCTCTCACTGTGTCCATGCTCTCAATCACTCTCTCCATCTCTCTTATGCTCTCACTGTTTCCACTCTCTCAATCACTCTCTCCATCTCTCTTATGCTCTCAATCACTCTCTCCATCTCTCTTATGCTCTCACTGTTTCCACTCTCTCAATCACTCTCTCCATCTCTCTTATGCTCTCACTGTTTCCACTCTCTCAATCACTCTCTCCATCTCTCTTATGCTCTCACTGTGTCCACTCTCTCAGTCATTCTCTCCATCTCTCTTATGCTCTCACTGTGTCCACTCTCTCAATCACTCTCTCCACCTCTCTTATGCTCTCACTGTGTCCATTCTCTCAATCACTCTCTCCATCTCTCTGTTTTGAAGATTTCCTCTCGGTCTCGAGAAGAACTCTCTCCAGAATACCATATGACATATTCTCTGATGATTCTCTGATGAGACACAAGTTTGTAAGTCACGACATTCTTAGCTGTAGAAATGATAAACATCTGAGACACAAGTTTGTAAGTCACGACATTCTTAGCCGTAGAAATGATACACATCTGAGACACAAGTTTGTAAGTTGCGACATTCTTAGCTGTAGAAAAGATAAACATCTGAGACACACAAGTTTGTAAGTCATGACATTCTTAGCTGTAGTAAAGATAAACATCTGAGACACACAAGTTTGTAAGTCACAACATTCTTAGCTGTAGAAATGATAAACATCTGAGACACAAGTTTGTAAGTCACGACTGTCAGGGTCTTGCATTAGGCAAGAACTGAAGCTCGTTTGCTGACAAGTGAGATACTAAATACTGTCACTAAATAACTCGACGTGACACACGGTAATAACAATTCAAACACTTTATTCGCGCAACGCACACTTCACAATCAATGCATGCATCGCGCAATCACAATTCGCAATGTCATCATACAATCAATACAAGCAATCAATAGATACATCAATGCAATACACTTACAAGTCAATCACACAGGCGCTCAGTCTCCAACACTCGTACAGGCTAGCTATCGATTCACGCTCAAACATTCAATTCAATACAAGCCTCATTCAACCCGTCTGTCCGATACGACGTCCCAAGCCTGTCTGCCTAGCCGTTCAGCATTCGGGTCAGTTGGAGTGGTGTCCCTCTGCGTGAACCACAAGTTTCACGCTTGTACCTGACTGACCAGCAACGGGCTTAGCGTTGCTCAGAGTTGAGCCTGGCTGTACTTGCCTGGCGCCGTCGAAGACGCCGCGTTGTAACTAGAGTGGTTAACTGTCGCTCAGAGTTGAGCCCGGTTGCACTTGCCTGGCGTCGGTAAAGATGATGCGTTGCAACCATGGGTGAGAATCTGACATTCTCCCACCCTCCTTTTCATGAAAAGGAATCCTTTCATGTACTTTATATAGCCTTTATTTATACTGTCAGAATCGAACCTTGTAATTCATCTGACGTAACTCTTTGGTTTAAAATGTACAGGTAATTGCAAGTTATATTTACACAATCCCCAATGTTGAACCATCAAGTACACCCGTCAAGTACAATCACTTCGATGGATATTACTTCAGCTGCAATGTGACACAGCCAGTCCGGTAGGTTACGGCAAACACGCCCCTACCTCTCAACCAATATAACAAAAATTACAAAACATCAGGTCAGACTGCGAGTATCTACCTGTAAGATAACTCCAACATTAGACTTCTAACCTCATTTAGTCAGAGAGTCTAATGAAGGTCTACAGCTTTGGCAATTCTCTCCATACACAACTGACGTCACCTTGACGTGTTACCCATCAGGCAACATGATGATGGTTTCAATACATGTTACACATTACCAACAATTTTAGTTATGTCCCTTGGTTGTAATGCAAAGGTTAGGGACGGTAATTTTACCGTGCTTTCAACAAAATAAATTACAATCATAAATTCATTTCTTAGTGTCATAATTTGATACTTACTGACAAAAGTGAACACAATGTCACTGTTGTGAACAAGTAAATCAATTTACGATGCTGAGATTACATCTAACAAAAATCCTCACATACAATTCCGTATATGGAAATATTTCACACACAAAGTTTATTACAATCGTCATAGCTTTGTGAGAATTTTAGTATCGTCTGCTAGCTTTCAAATTAATATGCAAAAATACCGGAAGTACACAGCTGGTGTGTTACCCACGTGTGTTAGGTTGACAGTAACACCAAGTTCTTCCATTTTGGATGGATTTTAAATACACGGAGTAACCAGTTCTTGAAAACAGCTGTTGGATAGTTTCTTCGGTGTGGATTACAGTGTTCTTCTAGGATTCGGTTGTCACAGTCTCTTTCACACGGATTAAAATGCGGTGGACTGATCTGTGGTGTAGGTACTCAGGATTACTTGAAGCAGTTCAAGTTCAGTAAGTTTTTGGATCCTGTAGTACTGTCCTGTGACACTCGTAGTACATATTTAATACATATTAATCCTTGTATCACATATCTCCCAAATATACGACACATTCATTCTCATAATAATAATAATATATATAATGTATTTACAGTGGGAGATTAACTCATCCCTATCACATAGTTTTCACAGCGTTACTGAAATAATTTCAAAATTGGCTGTGGTGTTGAGCACTATTACTTTGCAGTTTGCACAATATCTGCAGTGTGCTCAGGTGCTACATGGCTACTGGGTAAGTCGTATGGGCATCTAGATAGAAGGTCGGCCAATGAATTTTGTGAGCCACTTATATGTCTTACTTCAAAGCTAAAGTCCTGCAGAAGAAGTGACCATCTTGCAACCTTGTGGTTACTTGGCGTACCCCTGGTGATAATGGTCACTGCACTATTGTCTGTTTCTACAATGAAATGTTTCCCTAAAAGAAATCGGGAAAGTTACCGTACCGAAAACACAAGAGCGAGTGCTTCAAGTTCTGGCGTGCTGTAATTTCGCTCTCTATCTTTCAGCTTGCGGCTTACGTAGTACACAGGATGTAAAATGTGATCGTATTCCTGGAGAAGTACACCTCCGATCGCTACGGAGCTCGCATCACATTCTTAACCTGAAAGTATTGTTAAGATCAGGCAATTTGAGAATCGGTTTCTTTGAAAAATAAGATAATACTTTGGCAAATGCAGGTCTTAAGCATTTGCTGTTCACAATAACATTTGGATGGTTCTTTGTTAGTAAATTGGTAAAACATTCGGTCAACTCAGCAAAATGTGGAATAAATTGTCTATAATAGTTTAAGAGACCTAAGACACTTCGCAACTCTTTCTTTGTTGTCGGAAGCGACAATTTTAGAATTCTGGTCATGATGTTATCGTCTGTCGAGATAAAGCCATTTGAGATCTTGTAGCCCAAAAATGAAATTTCTTGAAAGACTATGTCGACTTTAGATGGTTTAACTGTCAGTCCGTGTTGTCTGATCCTGTCGAATGTCTGTCTTAATGTCGTTACATGGTCTGTCATGTTCCTAGTGTGTATGCAAATGTCGTCCATGTACCAAATTATGTTAGAAATGTTTGTCAAAAGAAGTCTCGTCATTCTTACAAAGGTCGCTGGAGCATTAACTAGCCCGAATGGAAGCTTGCACCATTCGTATAGTCCCCAGGGTGTGGCAAATGCTGTAAGATGTATGCTGTCAGGGTGTACCGGTATTTGCCAATAACCTTTTGTCATGTCCAGTTTCTTAAAATAACGTGAGTCTGTCAGTTCAGTCAGTATGTCTTCACAGTTGCTCATCGGTTCTAAATCCAACTGTGTGATGCTGTTGAGTTTACGATAGTCAACACAGAGTCTTATAGTGTTGTCCTTCTTTTTCACAATGACAATGGGAGAACAAAAATATGACTGTGATCGTCTGATGATATGGTTTGACTCTAAGTCAATAATTTCCTGGTGTAGTTTGTCCTTGTAGTGTATGGGAATGGAGTACGGTCTGCATTTTATTGGAATGTCTGATGTTAAAATAATATGATGGTGCACTAAGTCTGTCTGTCCTGGGCTGTTAGAAAAAATAGTGCTATAGTCCTGTAACAATTTTCTGAAACTGTCAGTCTGTGTCTGCGTCAGCTTAGGATTAATCTTGATGTCCTGTAGGTTGGTTGTCGTGTCAAGTAATGGTGTTGGTATTTCGTCAGTATCGTCGTCGTCTGTCTGGTCCACTATTGTCATGCTTGCTGTAGTCTCTACCTGGTCTTCGTCCCTGTTGTAATATGGTTTAAGCATGTTTATGTGAAATATCTTGTGTTTGTCCCTAACTGCAATTTCGTAATCTACCGTCGAAATTTGTCGTAACACTTTAAACGGTCCTTGCCATGAGTCTGTCAGTAGATGTCTGTCGCTTGGCAATAGAAGAAGAACGTCCTGTCCTGGCGTCAGTGTAATTGTTCTAGTTCCTCTGTTAGCGTACTGTCGGTAGATAGCACCTGATTGTTTCAGTGCTTCTTTAGCTAACACACATGATTTCATTATCCTATCACGCAATGATGTTACATGTTCATAAGATGAAATGGGTTTATGTATAGTTTCACTTTCAGTCAACATGGAATGGTACATAGATAATGGGCCGCGTGGTTTGGCACCATATACAATTTCGAATGGTGAGAACCCAGTGCTGGAATGGGGCACTTCCCGGTATGCAAATAAAATAGCAGGTAAATACGTATCCCAGTCTTCAGGATGTTCCTGGGTAACTTTTGAGAGCATATGCTTAAGATCCCAGTTGATCTTTTCTATAATACCAGTTGAGTGAGGATGGTAGGGACTGTTGAAACACTGCTTTACCCCCAACATTTTAGTAAAGGCTTGAGTGGCTGATGCTATGAACTGACTACCCCGATCTGAGAGGATGGTATCAGAGAATCCTACCCTCGAAAAAATATGGAAGAAGACTTCCATTATGTCTTTGGAAGTTATGTTCTTAAGAGGAATCGCTTCTGGCCACCGACTACAGAGGTCAATTATTGTTACAATATATTTATTTCCTCTCGATGTTATGTGGTTAAGAGGACCAACTATATCGACAGAGATCTTTTCAAACGGTCTGCTTGCCAAATCAGTGATTTGCAGTTCAGCTTGCGGGTGTTTACTTTTTTTTTACCAAACATTTGGCAGATGTCACACAATCTGCAACACTGTTTGGTATCACTGCAGAATTTAGGCCAATAGAACTGAGTAAGTAACCTAGCTCTAGTTTTGGCATAAGCCATATGCCCTGCAAAGGGTATGTCATGCGCTAGATGTAATGCTTGGTTGCGGTTTTCTGATGGTAGCACCGTCTGTTCTGTAGTGCTAGAACCTTTGGTATAGTACCGTGTCAGAATCCCATTTTTCAGAGCAAAATGCCATCTGGCGTTCTTCGATACTCGTGGCTTTTGGCCTATTAATTTAAAATATTTCTGCAAAGATCGATCGACTTTTAGGGCTGTTATAAGTTTCTCCCTGGTTGTTTCAGGAGATGTTACAACTGGGCTTACTATTTGTAAAGCCTCTGTCTGATCGATTCGATCTTGCATTTGAGCAGCACATCTGGTTACTGCATTTGTAATATCAAGGTTATCAATCACATTACAAGTTGGTGTTACGTTCAGACCAATACATTCATGTGCTGAAGTTAACGAATTGGCATACATGCATTCATTTACAGGTAGTAATACATCATGAACAGCGATTTGAGATGAAGGTTAAATGGTATTATCAATGTTACAAGTGACAGTGGATGTAATACTGTCATGTGGCATATCATTTACCTCAGGAATGTTACCAATAATAATACCGCAACAAAGATTGGTTAATGCTGCGCATTTGACCTTTCCTGTAAGAAATGGTGTATCTATGTATGCCCATGCAAGAGGGTATTTCTTGATGTTACCTGAGAAAGTTCTGCATGTAACATGTTTATCAGTATACTCTGAGGGTAAAATATAGTCTCTCTTTAGACCAATGAGAGTACTGCCGCTATCCCGTAAAACGGTGGCAGCTTTATCATTAACAAACCCATGGTGGATGTTTAATTTACCTTTGGAGTTAATCACTAAATTGGCCTCCTCATTTGTAACAGGTACGTTAAAACGCCATCCTCATGGAAACGATCACAGATGGTACATTTTTCATGGTGAGACACATCAATGGAATGTGCTGAATTTACAGGATGATCTTCTACAATTTCCTCATCTGAGGAAGAGCTATCAAACATGGCTGCATTAGCCTTTCTAGTCATTTGCTTGCCTTTACAAGAGTGGCGCCAGTGGCCATAGACTTTACAAAGGAAGCATTTGGTGAGACGTTTATAGCTCTTTCTCTCCTTATCTTGCTTAGCTATGTAATTCTGCAAGTAAGAGGTGTACTCTGGGTGTTGATCACACATATCATTTTCGTTGTGTGATAAATGGCAATATCTGCACTGATAATATTTCTCAGCAGATTGCTTATAGGGTTTCTGTTTACTGTAGGGAACTGACTTTGATCTATCATATGTAGCGGCTGCTACAAAGTCTGTGCTAGTCAATCCACTAGTGAAACATTGTTTATTGGCTGTAAAATAACCCGAGCCACGACTCTCAATCTGTTGTACACTCTCACACTGACATTCCAATAGAAATTTCGAAAATAGGTGGTGGCAGAGATGTAATAATTTTATCTCTCAAAATAAGATCTTTCAATCTATCAAAACTATCATTCACATTGGCTGCTGACAGCCATTTAGTAAACATATCCTGTACTACTGAGACGTAGTCAGAGAACCGTTTGTGTTGGTTTAGGTGACAATTTACTAAACTGTTCTCTGTAGCCTGCTTCATCTAACAGGAAATGAGACATAATTTTAGACTTAATATACTGATAATCTTTCTTCAGGTCATTGGGTAATAGTCTCTATCACTTTCAGAGGTTCCCCAGAAAGACTTCTCATATATATCATATTCCATTCAGTCTTTGGGATCTGATAATGCTCCATAATGCATTCAAAGTTTTGGGTGAAGGCTGCTATGCAGCTCGCCCGTGGTGAAATTTTTAACAAGCCCTTGGTACTTTTTGTACGGCTGTTCTTTGTCTAATTTGTCTGACTTTCTATCTTCCTTCTCTTATGAAGTTTCAGCTTTCAGTTGTTCAATTTTTAGCTGTACTTCAAGCTCTTCTCGTTTATTTCGAGCATTTATTTCGAGTTCTTCTTTCCTTCTCTGAGCTAAAATTTCAGCTTTCTTTATTTCTGCATCTGTTTCTGCCTGTTTAAGTGTTAACGCATTATCTGATTCTGCCTTTCTGGCTTCAGCCTCTACTTCGGATTTTCGCAGTTCCCTTTCGGCAGCTCTATCTTCGCGTTCATTAGCTTTTTGCTGTAATAGGAGGTATTCTGCAAACTTTCTCTCACTCCAGTTATTTAATTCTTCACCAGAAAGATTCAACTTTAAACCCATTTCGATATACTCGTTTAAACTAGACATGATGAAAAATGTCTGATGAAATAAATACACACAAAATTAATTATGTTGTTAGTAATTTAAATTCAATAGTTTTACAATATTTACTAGTACAGCCTATGCTTTGACCTGATTAACAAAAGTATAAAGAGGAGAAAAAAAAAATTATACTCAAGTATTTCTTGAACAATGTGTCGGACAATGGCTGTTCGTTACTGCCCGGAACCACAATGGATCTTACTTCAGGTCGACAAAAAAATGAACTTTACAAGCAACAGGTATGGATGACACAAAACAACCTGTTGTTTTTGGAACAAGAGAAATTAGAACATGTGCAAATGTGTGGTGTATGTGAAGTCAACTAAGGTTTTGTAGGTTTGTATGCAGTCAAGTATTTTTGTTAGTCGTTCTGTCGTCTTTTCACCACAATCAACAACTTACTTTCCAACCTTTCCAAACTTTCCGCTTACACTACTATTCACATCTATTTTACAACAACTGATTTAAGCTATGTTCGTACTTCTTTTCTTACGCAATAACGGTTCAAGGACATAGACGCCATGTTCGCACTTATTTCCTACAATTTCAATCACAAGATTTTACTGGACAAAGCAGTACGAGCTACCCACGTTCGCACTTGTCAGGGTCTTGCGTTAGGCAAGAACTGAAGCTCGTTTGCTGACAAGTGAGATACTAAATACTGTCACTAAATAACTCGACGTGACACACGGTAATAACAATTCAAACACTTTATTCGCGCAACGCACACTTCACAATCAATGCATGCATCGCGCAATCACAATTCGCAATGTCATCATACAATCAATACAAGCAATCAATAGATACATCAATGCAATACACTTACAAGTCAATCACACAGGCGCTCAGTCTCCAACACTCGTACAGGCTAGCTATCGATTCACGCTCAAACATTCAATTCAATACAAGCCTCATTCAACCCGTCTGTCCGATACGACGTCCCAAGCCTGTCTGCCTAGCCGTTCAGCATTCACGTCAGTCGGAGTAGTCCCCCTTCTGCGTGAACCACAAGTTTCACGCTTGTACCTGACTGACCAGCAACGGACTTAGCGTTGCTCAGAGTTGAACCTGGCTGTACTTGCCTGGTGCCGTCGAAGACGCCGCGTTGTAACTAGAGTGGTTAACGTCGCTCAGAGTTGAGCCTGGTTGCACTTGCCTGGCGTCGATAAAGATGATGCGTTGCAACCATGGGTGAGAATCTGACAACGACATTCTTAGCTGTAGAAATGATAAATATCTGAGACACAAGTTTGTAAGTCACGACATTCTTAGCTGTAGTAAAGATAAACATCTGAGACATAAGTTTGTAAGTCACGACATTCTTAGCTGTAGAAAAGATAAACATCTGAGACACAAGTTTGTAAGTCACAACATTCTTAGCTGTAGAAAAGATAAACATCTGAGACACAAGTTTGTAAGTCATGACATTCTTAGCTGTATAAAAGATAAACATCTGAGACACAAGTTTGTAAGTCATGACATTCTTAGCTGTAGAAATGATAAACATCTGAGACACAAGTTTGTAAGTCATGACATTCTTAGCTGTAGAAATGATAAACATCTGAGAGACACAAGTTTGTAAGTCACGACATTCTTAGCTGTAGTAAAGATAAACATATGAGACACAAGTTTGTAAGTCACAACATTCTTAGCTGTAGTAAAGATAAACATCTGAGACACACAAGTTTGTAAGTCACGACATTCTTAGCTGTAGTAAAGATAAACATCTGAGACACAAGTTTGTAAGTCACGACATTCTTAGCTGTAGTAAAGATAAACATCTGAGACACAAGTTTGTAAGTCACAACATTCTTAGCTGTAGTAAAGATAAACATCTGAGACACACAAGTTTGTAAGTCACGACATGTAGAAAAGAGTGAGACACATTGAGAGACAACAATGCCCTGGCTTTGTTTTGCTCCCTGTGCAGAAATGATTTCAGCAATCTGGTGGCAGAGGAGTACCTCAAGTTCTTCGACTTCCAGGGCGACACTTTGGACCTGGCACTGCGCAAGTTTCTGTCCAGGTTTTCTCTGAACGGCGAAACGCAAGAGAGGGAGCGAGTGCTGGCCCATTTCTCTCACAGATTTATGGAGTGTAACCCTGGGACTTTCAATTCTGAGGGTAAACATTAATTGAAGTACTCATGTTGTACCTTCTAGTGATGCCTCCATGTTGTGTCTTCTAATGATGCCTTCGTGTTGTATCTTCTAGTGATGCCTCCATGTTGTGTCTTCTAGTGATGCCTCCATGTTGTGTCTGCTAGCGATGCCTTCATATTGTCTCTTCTAGTGATGCCTTCATGTTGTGTCTTCTAGTGATTCTGCCATGTTGTATCTTCTAGTGATGCGTCCATGTTGTATCTTCTAGTGATGCCTCCATGTTGTATCTTCTAGTGATGCCTCCATGTTGTATCTTCTAGTGATGCCTCCATGTTGTATCTTCTAGTGATGCCTCCATGTTGTGTCTTCTAGTGATGCCTCCATGTTGTGTCTTCTAGTGATGCCTCCATGTTGTATCTTCTAGTGATGCCTCCATGTTGTATCTTCTAGTGATGCCTCCATGTTGTGTCTTCTAGTGATGCCTCCATGTTGTGTCTTCTAGTGATGCCTCCACGTTGTATCTTCTAGTGATGCCTCCATGTTGTGTCTTCTAGTGATGTCTTCATGTTGTGTCTGCTAGTGATGCCTTCATGTCATGTAAGTCCTTTGTGTTGTAGCATCTTGTCTCCAGATTCATAGAGTGTAATATTTCAATGACATCAATAAATATGATTCTCCAATCCCCTATGTTATCTGGTAAAATTGGTGTCACTTATATGATTATTTCCTGTTTCAGCTTCCCACAACTTTCTCTGGCTATTTTGCCTCTCTGTCAGTATTTTCCCATATAAGGCTAATTTCTGTGTTCCACCTTTTCTGTGTTAAAATACCTTGAGAACTTTAATTTATTTGTGTTTTTTATGGCTGTAATTTGTGATCTAGTAAGCCTGCAACTGTCACTTCAGCATTTATTCTATTCTCTGTCCATTCTTCTCAAAAACCACATCCCTCCTGCCTTCATTGTCCCCACCATTTCATCACTCATGGTCCCCACCACTCATTGTCCCTACCAATTCATTGCTCATGGTCCCCACCACTCATTGTCCGCACCATTTCATCGCTCATTGTCCCCACCATTTCATCGCTCATGGTCCCCATCATTTCATTGCTCATTGTCCCCACCATTTCATCGCTCATGGTCCCCACCACTCATTGTCCCCACCATTTCATCACTCATTGTCCCCACCATTTCATTGCTCATGGTCCCCATCATTTCATTGCTCATTGTCCCCACCATTTCATCACTCATTGTCCCAACCATTTCATCACTCATAGTTCCCACCACTCATTGTCCCCACCATTTCATCGCTCATGGTCCCCACCACTCATTGTCCCCACCATTTCATCACTCATTGTCCCCACCATTTCATTGCTCATGGTTCCCATCATTTCATTGCTCATTGTCCCCACCATTTCATCACTCATAGTCCCCACCACTCATTGTCCCCACCATTTCATCACTCATGGTCCCCACCATTTCATTGCTCATGGTCCCCACCATTTCATCACTCATTGTCCCCACCATTTCATTGCTCATGGTCCCCATCATTTCATTGCTCATTGTCCCCACCATTTCATCACTCATAGTCCCCACCACTCATTGTCCCCACCCTTTCATCACTCATGGTCCCCACAATTTCATTGCTCATGGTCCCCATCACTCATTGTCCCCACCATTTCATCACTCATGGTCCCCACCACTTATTGTCCCCACCATTTCATCACTCATTGTCCCCACCATTTCATCACTCATAGTCCCCACCACTCATTGTCCCCACCATTTCATCACTCATGGTCCCCATCACTCATTGTCCCCACCATTTCATCACTCATGGTCCCCATCACTCATTGTCCCCACCATTTCATCTCACATTATCCCCACCATTTCATTGCTCATGGTCCCCATCACTCATTGTCCCCACCATTTCATCACACATTATCCCCACCATTTCATTGCTCATGGTCCCCATCACTCATTGTCTCCACCATTTCATCACACATTATCCCCACCATTTCATTGCTCATGGTCCCCATCACTCATTGTCCCCACCATTTCATCACACATTATCCCCACCATTTCATTGCTCATGGTCCCCACCACTCATTGTCCCCACCATTTCATCACTCATGGTCCACACCACTCATTGTCCCCACCATTTCATCACTCATGATCCCCACCACTCATTGTCCCCACCATTTCATCACTCATGGTCCCCACCACTCATTATCCCCACCATTTCATCACACATTATCCCCACCATTTCATTGCTCATGGTCCCCATCACTCATTGTCTCCACCATTTCATCACACATTAACCCCACCATTTCATTGCTCATGGTCCCCATCACTCATTGTCCCCACCATTTCATCACACATTATCGCCACCATTTCATTGCTCATGGTCCCCATCACTCATTGTCCCCACCATTTCATCACACATTATCCCCACCATTTCATTGCTCATGGTCCCCACCACTCATTGTCCCCACCATTTCATCGCTCATGGTCCCCACCACTCATTGTCCCCACCATTTCTTCACTCATTATCCCCACCATTTCATCGCTCATTGACCCCACCATTTCATCGCTCATGGTCCCCACCACTCATTGTCCCAACCATTTCATCACTCATAGTCCCCATCATTTCATCGCTCATTGTCCCCACCATTTCTTCGCTCATTGTCCCCACCATTTCATCGCTCATTGTCCCCACCATTTCATCGCTCATGGTCCCCACCATTTCATCGCTCATGGTGTCCACTACTCATTTTCCCAACTATTTCATCACTCATAGTCCCCCCCATTTCATCACTCATTGTCCCCACCATTTCATCACTCATTGTCCCCACCATTTCTTCGCTCATTGTCCCCACCATTTCTTCGCTCATTGTCCCCACCATTTCATCGCTCATTGTCCCCACCACTCATTGTCCCCACCATTTCATCGCTCATGGTCCCCACCATTCATTGTCCCCACCATTTCATCGCTCATGGTCCCCATCATTCATTGTCCCCACCATTTCATCGCTCATGGTCCCCGCCACTCATAGTCCCACCATTTCACCACTCATTGTCCCCACCATTTCTTCGCTCATTGTCCCCACCATTTCATCGCTCATTGTCCCCAACACTCATTGTCCCCACCATTTCATCGCTCATGGTCCCCACCATTTCATCGCTCATGGTCCCCACCACTCATTGTCCCCACCATTTCATCGCTCATGGTCCCCACCACTCATTGTCCCCACCATTTCATCGCTCATGGTCTCCACCACTCATTGTCCCCACCATTTCATCACTCATGGTCCCCACCACTCATTGTCCCCATCATTTCATCGCTCATGGTCCCCACCACTCATTGTCCCCACCATTTCATCGCTCATGGTCCCCACCACTCATTGTCCCCACCATTTCATCCCTCATTGTCCCCACCATTTCATCGCTCATTGTTCCCACCACTCATTGTCCCCACCATTTCATCGCTCATGGTCCCCACCACTCATTGTCCCCACCATTTCATCGCTCATGGTCCCCACCATTTCATCGCTCATGGTCCCCACCATTTCATCCCTCATTGTCCCCGCCATTTTATCGCTCATTGTCCCCACCATTTCATTGCTCAGAAAAAAAGGTCACAAATATGTTTTATTTAAGTTTATTTTTTCACTTGTCGTGGTATTTATATTTTCCACAATGTCATTCCAGTTAAAGTATTTATATTTTCCACAATGTTATTCTGGTTGAAGTGTTTATATTTTCCACAATGTCATTCTGGTTGAATTTGAATAACGAAGACACAAACAATAGATTGCACTATATATAGATATATAGATTTATTTTTCTCTGGTAGTCTGGCATGTCCATCAGTACTGCACCGCTCCCTTTGTCAGGTTTCAGTATGACGAAGGTTTTGTTAGCCTCTAACGTTTTTAAGGCAGTAAGGTGTCCGTTGGTCAGCGGACATGTCTGTTTAGAGGGTGTTGTGCTATACTGGTGTTCTAAATCTACCAGTTTGGCCTTCAGCCACCCGACCGACTCAACAGAAGTAGGTGATAACTTGGAGACTTGATCAAACAACATTTCAAACTGTGCTTGATCTGTTTAGGCTTTATGCAGAATTTTAATCCGTAAGCAAGGGCCTCCGTTTCAATGTTATTGAGTACGTACGACGATAAGTTCCTCACATACTTCTCTGGGTTGTCTAGTACTGACGTTGTTACCTTTTCAGTGCTCAGTGATTTGTTGAGGCGAGCATTCTCTGCGATTTTCACCTTGTACACTGTTTCTGTGCAGAATTTAGTGAACTTCAAGTAGCCATACAAGCTCAATTCTTTGGTGACGTAATAGGCAGAACTGTGTGTGCGCTTCAAGTTGGCCAGCTTGGACTGGGTTTCTTCTATCTGGTTTTTTGTCAGTCGTCTCAGGTTTTTTCTTGTCGGACATATTCTGTCGGCCCTCAGAGATCTGAAATACCGGTGAGGAAATATCCCCGTCCTTAGGCATTCCTCGAGAAATCTCAATCGACAATCCTGTAATGATATTTTACACTTCAACTTGAGTAATCCATCTAATCGCTTCACAGTTGGTAATGGGAGGCGACGTTTGAGAAATTCAAAACAATGTTTTCCCGTAGTGAATTTGAATAACGAAGACACAAACAATAGATTGCACGATTTATTGCCTGGCATATTTCGCTGCATCTCGTCAGGTACATACTGCAGAAATCACACAACTTACGTGAATTAACTAGATAAATCCTTCAAGTTGAAATATACACATATTCACACAGTAATGTCAATTATCTACCACGGTAATTTTAAGCTGACTAACATGTCTTTCTGTTTGCACTTCTGTTTTCTTTACTATGGACATAAATAACAAACACATGGCATCCATGGATATAGCCTCCCTATTCACTAACGTTCCATTAGAGGAGACAGTGAAAATAATAAGGGAACGCATTGTAGACAAACAACTAAAATTAGGCATACCAACACCTATTCTGGAGAGGCTACTACTACTATGTACCACCAACATACAATTCAATTTTCTAACTAAGTCATACCGCCAAATTGACGGAGTGGCCATGGGGAGTCCTCTTGGTCCTATTCTAGCGGACATCTTCATGGCACATTTAGAAGAAAAGAGATCCTCAGACATCAACAACTTGGCCTTTTACCGTCGTTATGTGGACGATATACTAATTATCCCGTATACTATATATTGCTAAAAGAGTAAACCATATTCCCTTAACAATTGGAACTTGGAATGTACGCACCCTACTTGACAGAGACGGCGCGTCAGGTCCAGAGAGACGAACAGCACTGATTGGGAGAGCGCTGGGCAGGTACAACATCGACATTGCAGCCTTGAGCGAGACACGACTTGCAGAAGAAGGCCAAATCTGTGAAATTGGTGCCGGCTACACATTTTTCTGGAGTGGAAGGAAAAGCGAGGAAAGACGCCAATCCGGTGTGGGATTTGCCATTAAGTCGGCCCTGGTCGGCAAATTAGCTGGATTTCCAAAGGCTGTAAACGACAGGCTCATGACCATGAAGTTGCCTCTGCTGAATGGAAGGAAGCACGCAACCATTGTGAGTGTCTACGCACCAACTATGACCAACGAAGATGATGTCAAGAATAAGTTCTATGAGGACCTGCACAATGTATTAACATCTGTTCCCAAAGGAGACAAACTTATACTCCTTGGGGATTTCAATGCCAGAGTAGGCACGGACACCACCTCTTGGAGTGGCATTATTGGAAAGCATGGAGTCGGAAATTGTAACACCAATGGACTCCGCCTCCTTCAGACATGTGCCGAACATGATCTCCTGATTACGAACACAATTTTCCGTCTCCCCATGAGAAATAGGACATCGTGGATGCACCCTCGCTCGAAACACTGGCACCTCATTGACTATGTCATCGTCAGGAGGAGTGACAGGCAAGACGTTCGAGTGACAAAATCCATGTGTGGTGCCGAATGTTGGACAGACCATCGTCTCATTGTCTCGAAAATGAACATCCACATCAGGCCACCACGGCGTCCTCAAGGGGCAAAAAAGCAAACAAAGCTAAATGTCACCCGCCTAAACAGCAAGAAAATGCAGCAGTCGTTTGAAAATATGCTGGAAGACCGCCTCAAGCCCAATGCTGAAGCAAAACAGGATACAGAAACAGAATGGAGAGCCCTAAAGGACACGATTTACAACACTGCTATGGAAATCCTGGGTCCAGCCCCCGAAAGCATAAAGACTGGTTTGATGAAAATTCTGAAGACATCAACCAATTGCTGGCCGAGAAACATCTTCTCCTCAAGGCACATTTGAATGACCCAAAGTCAACATCAAAAAAAGATGCTTTCAAGAACATTCAGAGAGTAGTGCAGCAGAAACTTCGGCACATGCGGGACTCCTGGCTGAGCAGCAAAGCTGATGAAATTCAGGGCTTTGCTGACAGACACGATATGAAAAACTTCTACGACTCACTGAAAGCGGTCTATGGTCCTTCATCATCAGGCATAGTTCCCCTCCTCAGTGCAGACGGGGGAACATTGGTCACCGATAAGAAAGAAATCCTCCAACGCTGGGCAGAGCATTTCAGCAAAATCTTAAATGCAACTTCCTTCTTCGATGATGAAACCATCAATTGCCTTCCTCAAGTTCCCACCAATGAGACTCTTGATGACCTGCCAACCATAGTGGAAATAAACAAAGCCATCCAGCAACTCTCCAGCGGCAAGGCACCTGGTCCTGACTCCATCCCAGCAGAGATATACAAGGCAGGTGGGCCGGTCCTAACAGAGCAGCTTCACCGAGTCTTCACAAACATATGGATGAACGAGACCATGCCACAAGATTTTAAGGACGCGTCAATAGTCCACCTTTACAAACGTAAAGGAAACCGCCAATCCTGTGACAACCACCGAGGCATCTCCTTGCTTTCAATTGCAGGGAAGATACTCACCAGAATTCTTCTCAATCGCCTCACAGCCCATCTCGATCAAGGTCTTCTTCCTGAGAGTCAATGTGGCTTCAGAAAAGAACGTGGAACTGTTGACATGATTTTCGCTGCAAGGCAGCTGCAAGAGAAATGTCAGGAACAGAACTGCGAAATGTTCTCCACTTTCATTGACCTTACCAAGGCTTTTGATACAGTCAGCAGAGAAGGACTGTGGAAGATTATGGCAAAATATGGCTGTCCACGAAAGTTTGTCCAAATAGTGCGGCTATTTCATGACGGCATGCAGGCAAGAGTACAGGAAAATGGTGAGCTGTCTGAACCCTTTCCTGTCACCAATGGAGTGAAGCAAGGATGTGTCCTGGCACCAACACTGTTCAGCCTCATGTTTTCAGCCATGTTGATGAATGCCTTCGAGAACGACGACATTGGAATAGACATCAACTACCGTATGGATGGAAAGTTATTCAATCTCAGAAGGCTGAAAGCTAAAACCAAAATTAACAGTGGCACCGTCAGAGAGCTCCTGTTTGCTGATGATTGCGCTCTATACGCCAACTCAGAGGCGGACATGCAACATAATGTTTCAGCTTTCTCACATGCCTGTGCCAACTTTGGGCTCAATATCAACTTGGAGAAGACTGTAGTTATGTACCAGCCAGCTCCAGGGAATAATCACACTGTGCCGAATATCAAAGTGAATGATCATAGACTAAGTGTTGTGGACAAATTTACCTATCTTGGCAGCACCGTGTCACAAGCTGCCACAATCGATGACGAAGTGAATGCAAGAATCTCCAAGGCCAGTGCAGCCTTTGGCAGACTGTACAAGAATGTATGGGACAGAACTGGAATAAGCCTGCAAACAAAGCTAAAAGTCTACAAAGCAGTTGTATTATCCACACTGCTATATGCTTGTGAAACCTGGACTGTTTATCAGTGACACGCTAGGAAATTAAACCACTTCCACACAGTCTGCCTAAGGAAGCTACTGAAGATTAAATGGCAAGACAAGATTCCAGACACTGAAGTCCTAGAAAGAGCATCCATACCCAGTATTCACACTCTACTGATGAAGAATCAGATTCGCTGGGCTGGTCACTTGACTCGCATGCCAGATCACAGGCTCCCTAAACGAATTTTGTGCAGCGAACTGCGTTGTGGTAAACGCTCCCAAGGTGGCCAGAGGAAACGTTTTAAAGACACTCTGAAAATTTCACTGAATGCTTTTGGAATTCATCATGACACCTGGGAGGCTGCAGCCAGAGACCGAAATTCGTGGCGTGCATCATTGCGCAAAGGTGCAGTCATATGTGAGGCAACCAGGACTGCAAGAGCTGTGAAGAAAAGGCAGGACAGAAAAACCACTGCAGGAAATCCTCCTCCAGAGACGTCAAGCATTCTTTGTCCACATTGTCAAAGAACATTTCGAGCCAAAATAGGCTTTATCAGCCATCTTAGAACCCACGGCTCCACACCTTCAACCCCACTGGATTAAATGAATGGTCATCATCATTCTTGATGGACAAACAACAACATACTAATTATCACCACAGACGAGCTACAAGCAACATCGTTCTAGGCCACAATGAACAAGATGCATAAAAACATCTCTCTATCTATGGAACATGTGTCAGGTCTTAGTCAGATATGACTGAGCTACCGTATGACAGTAGACGGTACTACCTGCTTTCTGTCAGCGCCGAATGTTGGGCGGCGCTTACCAAACCCAACACCCCACATTGTGCCAACGGCTTCGGGCGGAAGAGCGCAATTGGGAGGGTACTAGCCTTATCCTGGTGCGAGGAAATGCAACCCAAAGACAAAATAAGTCATGGCAGGGCAGACCAGGCCCTAAGCTGGTCTAGGATCGAAGCTCCGACAGGTGGACAGTTAGAGCATTGCTTTGCTGATCCAGCAGC
Organism: Cepaea nemoralis; assembly: GCA_014155875.1. NCBI lineage: Eukaryota > Metazoa > Mollusca > Gastropoda > Stylommatophora > Helicidae > Cepaea > Cepaea nemoralis. The sequence goes on from JACEFZ010011398.1 coordinate 361,401, forward strand.
TTCTGCAGCTTGTCTTGTTCCTGATTTATAGGTGTTAACTTTCCTCTGGAGTGAACTAGGCAGGCCGAGAGAGGGATCATGCTGCATGGGCAACACATGGTTTCTTTATTTTAGCCTAGGCTTTGTGCTATGGAGAGGCAATAACTCCATCCTTTGGATCGTAGTTATTGCCATATGACAGTTATTAAGCCTTTTTGAAGCACAATGTACCAACCTATCGTCTGTCAAGACGGAAAGGTGCCAATGATCTATGGAACACGAATACAACGAAGTGTTACCGTTCCTAGATATTCTAATGAGACGTAGAGCAGACAGCACAATTCAAAGATCGGTGTATCGCAAAGGAACATGGACTGGTCAATACCTAAATTTTCAGAGCTTCACACTTGTCCAATACAAACGGGGCTTAGTACGGACCCTGTTTGACCGTGCTAGAAAGATATGCACCCAGGACACACTGACAGAGGAATTTGAAACTCTGAAGAATGTCTTAAATCTGAATGGGTACTCCACAGGATTTATAAAGCGCCACTGCCAACAGCCCAAACCTAAACCAGATGTAACTACAGTCCCTAAACTCAAGGTATTCATCCAGCTAACCTTTCGAGGGGATGACGTAATGCAACGTCTACAAGACTGGCTTACTACAGCAGTAGGCCGAACAATCTGTGCTGCAACTACGGTCATTAGATATAAAACCGTACCAATTCCTACACCAGCAGTCAAAGATGCCAGGCCTTCTACATTGGTAGAACAGAGAGACAGCTTAACAAACGAATGTCAGAACACATACCTCAATGGGTCAACAAGATACAACACACAGGAGATGCTAACCTCGTGGGGCTGACACACCGGAAGCTCCCGGCGTCTTCCATTGGTAGGCACATTATCGAAAGCGGCCATGTGGTTGACAGAGACACTGCCTTTTGCGTGTTGTTTGACACACAAAATACTCGCTTGTTAAAATTTGCAGAAGCAATTATGATCTATCAACGCAAGCCAGAATTGTGCAAACAGAAAGACATGTTAGTCAGCTTAAAATTACTGTGGTAGATAATTGACATTACTGTGCGAATATGTGTATATTTCGACTTGAAGGATTTATCTAGTTAATTCATGCAAGTTGTGTGATTTCTGCAGTATGTACCTGACAAGATGCAGCGAAATATGCCAGGCAATAAATCGTGCAATCTATTGTTTGTGTCTTCGTTATTCAAATTCACTACGGGAAAACATTGTTTTGAATTCTGGTTGAAGTGTTTAGATGTTCCATGATGTCATTCTAGTTAGAGTGTTTGTGTTTTCCACAATGTCATTCTTGTAGGATTCTTTGTTTTTCCATGATGTCATTCTAGTTAGAGTAATTATATTTTCCATGATGCCATTCAGTTTTTAATCTATGTGTGTCTCACTTCAGCATGATTACAATATCTTAAAGCTCAAAATGGCATGGTTAAACTATCGTAAAGCCCAGGATAGCATGGTTAAACTATCTATAAGCCCAGGATAACATGGTTAAAGTATCATAAAATCCCAGAATAGTGTTGTTTATCTATAAGCCTAGGATAACATGGTTAAACTATCATAAAATCCCAGAATAGTGTTGTTTATCTATCTTAAAGTCCAGGATAACCTTGTTAAACAATCATAAAACCCAGGATAGCTTCGTTAAACGATCTTAAGGCTCAAGATGACATTATTAAACTATCTTCTTCTTCTGCTGCGTTCATCCGGAGTTTTTTTTCCTGACGTGATTGCGTTGTGCCTGTTTACAGCAAAGCTGCGTTCTTGCTCCATTAGGCCAACACATCTGACTTCTGCGGGCATTTGTTGACCGGGTTAACCTTTCCGGGGGTTAAATTATCTTAAAGCCCAAGATAACATGGTTAACTAGCTTTGAGGGCATAATTCTTCTCCTTCTGCATTCTCTTTTTGAGGAGAGTGTGCCACATCTGGTCGTACATCTCAGAGAATAGAAGAAGAGACCACTGGTCACTTTGCTGTTACAGACTAGTGTATACTAAAGTTATATTATAGTTTCCGTGGCCCAGCTGACTGTCGATTGTTGTGTTTTCAGATGCCTGTCACACTCTGACCTGTGCAATTATGCTCCTGAATTCTGACCTGCATTCGCCGGTAAGTTCCGTTGCTTTATATCAAGGGTGACCGTACAGTTAGTCATTGTTTGATTTTGCTCATGTTAAAATTGCTGGTGTTAACATTTCCCGTGTTAACATTGCTGGTGTTGACATTTCCCATGTTAACATTGCTGGTGTTGACATTTCCCGTGTTAACATTGCTGGTGTTAATATTTCCCAGGTTAACATTTCTGGTGTTAACATTTCCCATGTTAGCATTGCTGGTGTTAACATTCCCATGTTAGCATTTCTGATGTTAGCATTGTTGGTGTTAGCATTATTGGTGTTAGCATTGATGATGTTAACAATTTCCATGTTAATATTGCTGGTGTTAACATCGTTGGTGTTTAACATTGCTGGTGTTAACATTGTTGGTGTTGACGCTGTTGTTAAAATTGCTGGTGTTAACATTGTTGGTGTTAATGCTGCTGGTGATAATGTTGTTGGTGTTAATGTTGCTGGTGTTAACATTGTATTGTTAACATTGCTGGTGTTAACATGTCTCATGTTAACATTTCTTGTGTTAAAACGATACAGCTTCTGTGGCAGGGGAGTGAAAGTGTAGCCCAAGGTTTCCACAGGGTCACTGATGATAGGCCTAGTGTCATAGGTCACTCCCAGGGAGCTGGGTTTCAGCATGAAGCAGCCAAGGTGTGACTGGAGTTGAGTAGTATGTGAGTGCGCATCTATATGTGCCTGACGACGGTGGTAGGGAGGAGTTCATGGAAACCCTAGTTTATGTTGACATGGTAATCATGACTAACAAGATTCCCATGTTCTCCACATTGATGCATGCAGTCAAAGGTACTGTGTGCAGTGTGAAGAGATGATAGTGATGTTTTTAGGGAGATTCCAACACTCTTTGTAATCCCTGCCTTGGCACTGTGACCTTGTTCCTGTATATAGTAACCTCTGCCATGACACTGTGACCTTGTTCCTGTATATAGTAACCCCTGCCATGACACTGTGACCTTGTTCATGTATATAATAACCCCTGCCATGACACTGTGACCTTGTTCCTGTATATAGTAACCCCTGCCATGACACTGTGACCTAGTTCCTTTATATAGTAACCCCTGCCATGACACTGTGACCTTGTTAGTGTATATAATAACCCCTGCCATGACACTGTGACCTTGTTAGTGTATATAATAACCCCTGCCATGACACTGTGACCTTGTTAGTGTATATAATAACCCCTGCCATGACACTGTGACCTTGTTCCTGTATATAATAACCTCTGCCATGACACTGTGACCTTGTTAGTGTATATAATAACCCCTGCCATGACACTGTGACCTTGTTAGTGTATATAATAACCCCTGCCATGACACTGTGACATTGTTAGTGTATATAATAACCCCTGCCATGACACTGTGACCTTGTTCCTGTATATAATAACCCCTGCCATGACACTGTGACCTTGTTCCTGTATATAATAACCTCTGCCATGACACTGTGACCTTGTTCATGTATATAATAACCCCTGCCATGACACTGTGACCTTGTTAGTGTATATAATAACCCCTGCCATGACACTGTGACCTTGTTCCTGTATATAATAACCCCTACCATGACACTGTGACCTTGTTAGTGTATATAATAACCCCTGTCATGACACTGTGACCTTGTTAGTGTATATAATAACCCCTGCCATGACACTGTGACCTTGTTCATGTATATAATAACCCCTGCCCTGACACTGTGACCTTGTTAGTGTATATAATAACCCCTGCCATGACACTGTGACATTGTTAGTGTATATAATAACCCCTACCATGACACTGTGACCTTGTTAGTGTATATAATAACCCCTGCCCTGACACTGTGACCTTGTTCCTGTATATAATAACCCCTGCCATGACACTGTGACCTTGTTAGTGTATATAATAACCCCTGCCATGACACTGTGACCTTGTTAGTGTATATAATAACCCCTACCATGACACTGTGACATTGTTAGTGTATATAATAACCCCTGCCATGACACTGTGACCTTGTTAGTGTATATAATAACCCCTGTCATGACACTGTGACCTTGTTAGTGTATATAATAACCCCTGCCATGACACTGTGACCTTGTTCATGTATATAATAACCCCTGCCCTGACACTGTGACCTTGTTAGTGTATATAATAACCCCTGCCATGACACTGTGACCTTGTTAGTGTATATAATAACTCCTACCATGACACTGTGACCTTGTTAGTGTATATAATAACCCCTGCCATGACACTGTGACCTTGTTAGTGTATATAATAACCCCTGCCATGACACTGTGACCTTGTTCATGTATATAATAACCCCTGCCCTGACACTGTGACCTTGTTCCTGTATATAATAACCCCTACCATGACACTGTGACCTTGTTAGTGTATATAATAACCCCTGTCATGACACTGTGACCTTGTTAGTGTATATAATAACCCCTGCCATGACACTGTGACCTTGTTCATGTATATAATAACCCCTGCCCTGACACTGTGACCTTGTTTTTGTATATAATAACCCCTGCCCTGACACTGTGACCTTGTTAGTGTATATAATAACCCCTGCCATGACACTGTGACATTGTTAGTGTATATAATAACCCCTGCCATGACACTGTGACCTTGTTAGTGTATATAATAACCCCTACCATGACACTGTGACCTTGTTAGTGTATATAGTAACCCCTGCCATGACACTGTGACCTTGTTAGTGTATATAGTAACCCCTACCATGACACTGTGACCTTGTTAGTGTATATAATAACCCCTGCCATGACACTGTGACCTTGTTAGTGTATATAATAACCCCTGCCCTGACACTGTGACCTTGTTCATGTATATAATAACCCCTGCCCTGACACTGTGACCTTGTTTTTGTATATAATAACCCCTGCCATGACACTGTGACCTTGTTAGTGTATATAATAACCCCTGCCATGACACTGTGACCTTGTTCATGTATATAATAACCCCTGCCCTGACACTGTGACCTTGTTTTTGTATATAATAACCCCTGCCATGACACTGTGACATTGTTAGTGTATATAATAACCCCTGCCATGACACTGTGACCTTGTTAGTGTATATAGTAACCCCTGCCATGACACTGTGACCTTGTTCATGTATATAATAACCCCTGCCCTGACACTGTGACCTTGTTTTTGTATATAATAACCCCTGCCATGACACTGTGACCTTGTTAGTGTATATAATAACCCCTGCCATGACACTGTGACCTTGTTCATGTATATAATAACCCCTGCCCTGACACTGTGACCTTGTTCCTGTATATAATAACCCCTGCCATGACACTGTGACCTTGTTCCTGTATATAGTAACCCCTGCCATGACACTGTGACCTTGTTAGTGTATATAATAACCCCTGCCATGACACTGTGACCTTGTTAGTGTATATAATAACCCCTGCCATGACACTGTGACCTTGTTAGTGTATATAATAACCCCTGTCATGACACTGTGACCTTGTTCCTGTATATAATAACCCCTGCCCTGACACTGTGACCTTGTTCCTGTATATAATAACCTCTGCCATGACACTGTGACCTTGTTAGTGTATATAATAACCCCTGCCATGACACTGTGACCTTGTTCCTGTATATAATAACCTCTGCCATGACACTGTGACCTTGTTCCTGTATATAATAACCCCTGCCCTGACACTGTGACCTTGTTCCTGTATATAATAACCCCTGCCCTGACACTGTGACCTTGTTCCTGTATATAATAACCCCTGCCATGACACTGTGACCTTGTTCATGTATATAATAACCCCTGCCCTGACACTGTGACCTTGTTCCTGTATATAATAACCTCTGCCATGACACTGTGACCTTGTTCCTGTATATAGTAACCCCTGCCTTGGCACTGTGACCTTGTTCCTGTATATAATAACCCCTGCCTTGGCACTGTGACCTTGTTAGTGTATATAGTAACCCCTGCCATCACACTGTGACCTTGTTAGTGTATATAATAACCCCTGCCATCACACGGTGACCTTGTTAGTGTATATAATAACCCCTGCCATGACACTGTGACCTTGTTCCTGTATATAGTAACCCCTACCATGACACTGTGACCTTGTTAGTGTATATCTTCTTCTTTTCATTCATCCGGAGTGTTTTTTCAGATGTGATTGCGGTGTGTCAGTTATGCGCCCTTGGGGGGTTGCGGTGTGTCAGTTATGCGCCCTTGGGCCGAAACCCGTAGGCCAACACATCCGGCTACAGCGTGCTTTTTTGACCAGGTAGCATTCCTGGGAGACTCTCACTTTTGTGGTGCCATCTACAGCCCAGCTGGCCAAGGTTGAACGATCGAAGACAACGGTCATCCCTCAAAGGAAGGCAGGGACAGTCCATAGCATTTTCCGCCATCCAAGGTTGCTTCCATAGTTGCAGGGCCGACACATAGCGCCCTGATTCTGGGCTCACCGAGGGAAATCGTCACGTCCTGCTCATGGCTGCTTTAAATCCTCACTTCAATATATTGGTCATTTCGTTTGCCCCGGGCCATTCCTGCACAAACCAGACAAGTTTGCAGACGGTATCCACTCAGCGAGTTTTCGGACATGTGCTTGTCGTTGCGCCCGTCAGAGCTGTTCCAGGCACGACAGACATTCGGAAAACTACCTAGTCAGAGCTGTTCCGAACAAGAGCGGCATTCGGAAACTAGGTAGTCAGAGCTGTTCCTAGCACGAGAGACATTCGGACGAGACATTTCACTCGGACGTAATTGCGTAGTGTCAATTTTTAGTTTGCCACCCGTAGGACGACACTTCCGACTTCCGGCGGGCATTTTTTAATGAGGTTAGCCTTCCATCTGGTTTCGAGGCACGTTAGACTATTGTGATGTCGCCCTCATCTCAGCTGGTCAAGATAGAACGATCAACGACATCGCGGTCGGCCCTCAAGGGAAGGCAGGGGCAGACCATGGGCATTCCCTCGCTATCCAAGGAGGCTTCCATAATTGCAGAGCCGGCACATATTGCTCTGAGACTGGGCACACCCGAGGAGTTGCCACGTCCTGCTCATGGCTGCTTTAGTTCCTCACTTCCATGTGTTGGGAGTCTCGCTTGCCACTGATCGCTCAAGCACACACCAGGAGCGGTCAGACTGCGAGCGACATCCACTCGGTAAGCTTTTATTTTTGACTTCGGACAACGCAATAGGTTCGCTCGCCGTGCGTTCCATTTCGCGTCATTGAGACGTTCTTCCACTTTTGTCTACACTCTCTATGAGTTAGATACAGACAGTTTTCGTAACCATTTCCTTCGACTGGGGCACTTTTCTGACTTTTTGTACTCGCTCACAAGGTAGGCTACATGTGCTGCCGGCTCAGCACCTTACCTTCGTGCAGCAGAGAACAAGAAACGGCCTGGCCCTCTCATCCGGGGATCTCTCATATCCCCCAGCTGAGAGCCTTCGAACTTGTATCAGACCTGAGCATGTAGCTTGCTCAGTATCACTGCCTCTATTTTTCGGTAGGAGGGTATTGGCCCGGCTCTCAGATCCGAGGGTTTGTGGCTTAGAGGCGTTCAGCCACAGCCCTCGACAGAGAGCCTTAAGTGTTTTGTCCGGACCAAGAACTTCTGCCTTCGTGCGCCTGATTTAAACTTCTGACTGTTATCCTCACCTCAGTCTAACTCGCAGAGCAGCAGGTTGTGTCTCTCTTAGTCTGGCCCCTATCCCATAAGCTGTCCGATATGTAGTTTTCATCCATCGGCAAGCACATGGGGTCAGAGGGACACACAAGCTCCCCCACCGCGGCAAGGTGGAGACACATCGGGGGAGTGTTAGTGTATATAATAACCCCTGCCTGACACTGTGACCTTGTTAGTGTATATAATAACCCCTGCCATGACACTGTGACCTTGTTCCTGTATATAATAACCCCTGCCATGACACTGTGACCTTGTTAGTGTATATAATAACCCCTGCCATGACACTGTGACCTTGTTAGTGTATATAATAACCCCTGCCTGACACTGTGACCTTGTTAGTGTATATAATAACCCCTGCCATGACACTGTGACATTGTTAGTGTATATAATACCCCTGCCATGACACTGTGACCTTGTTAGTGTATATAATAACCCCTGCCATGACACTGTGACCTTGTTCCTGTATATAATAACCCCTGCCATGACACTGTGACCTTGTTAGTGTATATAATAACCCCTGCCATGACACTGTGACCTTGTTAGTGTATATAATAACCCCTGCCATGACACTGTGACCTTGTTAGTGTATATAAATAACCCCTGCCATGACACTGTGACCTTGTTCCTGTATATAATAACCCCTGCCATGACACTGTGACCTTGTTCCTGTATATAATAACCCCTGCCATGACACTGTGACCTTGTTCCTGTATATAATAAACCCCTGCCATGGACACTGTGACCTTGTTCCTGTATATAATAACCCCTGCCATGACACTGTGACCTTGTTAGTGTATATAATAACCCCTGCCATGACACTGTGACCTTGTTAGTGTATATAATAACCCCTGCCATGACACTGTGACCTTGTTAGTGTATATAATAACCCCTGCCATGACACTGTGACCTTGTTCCTGTATATAATAACCCCTGCCATGACACTGTGACCTTGTTCCTGTATATAATAACCCCTGCCATGACACTGTGACCTTGTTAGTGTATATAATAACCCCTGCCATGACACTGTGACCTTGTTCCTGTATATAATAACCCCTGCCATGACACTGTGACCTTGTTAGTGTATATAATAACCCCTGCCATGACACTGTGACCTTGTTCCTGTATATAATAACCCCTGCCATGACACTGTGACCTTGTTAGTGTATATAATAACCCCTGCCATGACACTGTGACCTTGTTAGTGTATATAATAACCCCTGCCTGACACTGTGACCTTGTAGTGTATATAATAACCCCTGCCATGACACTGTGACCTTGTTAGTGTATATAATAACCCCTGCCATGACACTGTGACCTTGTTAGTGTATATAATAACCCCTGCCATGACACTGTGACCTTGTTCCTGTATATTATAACCCCTGTCATGACACTGTGACCTTGTTAGTGTATATAATAACCCCTGTCATGACACTGTGACCTTGTTAGTGTATATAATAACCCCTGCCATGACACTGTGACCTTGTTCATGTATATAATAACCCCTGTCATGACACTGTGACCTTGTTAGTGTATATAATAACCCCTGCCATGACACTGTGACCTTGTTCATGTATATAATAACCCCTGTCATGACACTGTGACATTGTTAGTGTATATAGTAACCCCTGCCATGACACTGTGACCTTGTTAGTGTATATAATAACCCCTGTCATGACACTGTGACCTTGTTAGTGTATATAATAACCCCTGCCATGACACTGTGACCTTGTTAGTGTATATAATAACCCCTGCCATGACACTGTGACCTTGTTAGTGTATATAATAACCCCTGCCATGACACTGTGACCTTGTTAGTGTATATAATAACCCCTGCCATGACACTGTGACCTTGTTAGTGTATATAATAACCCCTGCCATGACACTGTGACCTTGTTAGTGTATATAATAACCCCTGCCATGACACTGTGACCTTGTTCCTGTATATAATAACCCCTGCCATGACACTGTGACCTTGTTAGTGTATATAATAACCCCTGCCCTGACACTGTGACCTTGTTAGTGTATATAATAACCCCTGTCATGACACTGTGACATTGTTAGTGTATATAGTAACCCCTGCCATGACACTGTGACCTTGTTAGTGTATATAATAACCCCTGCCATGACACTGTGACCTTGTTAGTGTATATAATAGCCCCTGCCATGACACTGTGACCTTGTTAGTGTATATAATAACCCCTGCCATGACACTGTGACCTTGTTAGTGTATATAATAACCCCTGCCATGACACTGTGACCTTGTTAGTGTATATAATAACCCCTGCCATGACACTGTGACCTTGTTCATGTATATAATAACCCCTGTCATGACACTGTGACATTGTTAGTGTATATAGTAACCCCTGCCATGACACTGTGACCTTGTTCATGTATATAATAACCCCTGCCATGACACTGTGACCTTGTTCATGTATATAATAACCCCTGCCATGACACTGTGACATTGTTAGTGTATATAATAACCCCTGCCATGACACTGTGACCTTGTTAGTGTATATAATAACCCCTGTCATGACACTGTGACCTTGTTAGTGTATTATAATAACCCCTGCCATGACACTGTGACCTTGTTCATGTATATAATAACCCTGCCATGACACTGTGACATTGTTAGTGTATATAATAACCCCTGCATGACACTGTGACCTTGTTAGTGTATATAATAACCCCTGTCATGACACTGTGACCTTGTTAGTGTATATAATAACCCCTGCCACTGACACTGTGACATGTTAGTGTATATAATAACCCTGTCATGACACTGTGACATTGTTAGTGTATATAATAAACCCTGTCATGACACTGTGACCTTGTTAGTGTATATAATAACCCCTGCCATGACACTGTGACCTTGTTAGTGTATATAATAACATCTGTCATGACACTGTGACATTGTTAGTGTATATAATAACCCCTGCCATGACACTGTGACATTGTTAGTGTATATAATAACCCCTGTCATGACACTGTGACCTTGTTAGTGTATATAATAACCCCTGCCATGACACTGTGACCTTGTTAGTGTATATAATAACCCCTGTCATGACACTGTGACCTTGTTAGTGTATATAATAACCCCTGCCATGACACTGTGACCTTGTTAGTGTATATAATAACCCCTGCCATGACACTGTGACCTTGTTCATGTATTATAATAACCCCTGCCTATGACACTGTGACATTGTTAGTGTATATAATAACCCCTGTCAGACACTGTGACTTGTTAGTGTACCGCATGACACTGTGACCTTGTTAGTGTATATAATAACCCTGCCATGACACTGTGACATTGTTGGTATATAGACCCTGCCATACACTTGACTTTTAGTTTATATAAAACCCCGTATGACACTGGACCTTGTCAGCATAATAACCCTGTCATGACAGTGACATTGTTAGTGTATATAGTAACCCTGCATGACACTGTGACCTTGTTAGTGTATATATAACCCCTGCCATGACACTGTGACTTGTTCATGTATATAATAACCCTGCCATGACACTGTGACATTGTTAGTGTAAATAATAACCCCTGCCATGGACACTGTGACCTGTTAGTGTATATATAACCCCTGCATGACACTGTGACCTTGTTAGTTATATAATAAACCCTGCCATGACACTGTGACTTGTTATGTATATATAACCCTGCCATGACACTGTGACATTGTTAGTGTATATAACTAACCCTGCCATGACACTGTGACCTTGTTAGTGTATATAATAACCCCTGCCATGACACTGTGACCTTGTTAGTGTATATAATAACCCTGCCAGACACTGTGACATTGTTAGTGTATATAATACCCCTGTCATGACACGTGACATTGTAGTGTATATAATAACCCCTGTCATGACACTGTGACCTTGTTAGTGTATATAATACCCTGCCATGACACTGTGACCTGTTAGGTATATAATACCCTCGTCATGACACTGTGACATTGTAGTGTATATAATAACTCTGCCATGGACACTGTGACATTGTTAGTGTATATAATAACCTGTCATGACACTGTGACCTTGTTAGTGTATATAATAACCCCTGTCATGACACTGTGACCTTGTAGTGTATATAATAACCCTGCCATGACCTGTGACCTGTTAGTGTATATAATAACCCCTGTCATGACACTGTGACATTGTAGTGTATATAATAACCCTGCCATGACACTGTGACCTTGTTAGTGTATATAATAACCCCTGCATGACACTGTGACCTGTTCTGTATATAATAACCTGCATGACACGTGACATTGTAGGTATATAATAACCCCTGTCATGACACTGTGACCTTGTTAGTGTATATATAACCCCTGTCATGACACTGTGACCTTGTTAGTGTATATAATAACCCCTGCCATGACACTGTGACCTTGTCAGTGTATAATAACCCTGCCATGACACTGTGACTTAGTCAGTATATAATAACCCCTGCATGACACTGTGACACTGTTAGTGTATATAATAACCCTGTCATGACAATGTGACCTTGTTAGTGTATATAATACCCCTGCATGACACTGGACCTGTTAGTGACATAATAACTGCCTGACACTGTAGACATTGTTAGTAGTATATAGTAACCCCTGCCATGACACTGGACCTTGTTAGTGTATATAATAACCCCTGTCATGACACTGTGACTGTCATGTATATAATAACCCTGTCATGACATGTGACATTGTTAGTGTAATATAGTAACCCTGCAATGACACTGTGACCTTGTTCATGTATATAAAACCCCGCCAGACACTGTGACTGTTCATGTATATATAACCCCTGCCATGACACTGTGACATGTAGTGTATATATAACCCTGCCATGACACTGTGACATTGTTAGTGTATATACAACCCCTGTCATGACACTGACTTGTTAGTGTATTATAACCCTGCCAGAAATGTGACCCTGTTCATGTATATAATAACCCCTGCCATGACACTGGACATGTTAGTGTAGATAATAACCCTGCCATGACACTGTGACTTGTTAGTGTATATAATAACCCTGTCATGACACTGTGACTTGTTAGTGTATATAATAACCCCTGCCATGACATGTGACATTGTTAGTGTATATAATAACCCCTGTCATGACACTGTGACATTGTTAGTGTATATAATAACCTGTATGACACTGTGACCTTGTTAGTGTATATAATAACCCCTGCCCATGACACTGTGACTTGTTAGTGTATATAATAACCCCTGTCATGACACTGTGACTTGTTAGTGTATATAATAACTCCTGCCATGACACTGTGACATGTAGTGTATATAATAAACCCCTGTCATGACACTGTGGACCTTGTTAGTGTATATAAAACCCTGCATGACCCTGTGACACTGTTAGTGTATATAATAACCCTGCCATGACACTGTGACCTTGTTAGTGTATATAATAACCCCTTCATGGACACTGTGACATTGTTAGTGTATATAATAACCCTGCCATGACACTGGGACCTGTTAGTGTATATAATAACCCCTGCCATGACACTGTGACCTTGTTCATGTGCTATAATAACCCTGCCATGACACTCTGGACATTGTTAGCTGTCTATAATAACCCTGTCATGACACTGTGACCTTGCTTAGTGTATATAATAAACCACCTGCATGACACGCGACTTGTAGTGTAGATAATAAACCCCTGCCATTGACACTGTGACATGTTAGTGTATATAGTAACCTGCCATGACACTGTGACCTTGTAGTGTATATATAATAACCCCGTCATGACACTGTGACCTGTTCATGTACTATACAACCCTCGCCATGACACTCGCTGACTATTCGTTAGTGTATATAGATAACCCGTCATGACACTGTGACCTTGTTAGTATATAATAACCCTGCCATGACACTGTGACCTTGTTAGTGTATATAATAACCCTGTCATGACACTGTGACCTTGTTCAGGTATATAATAACCCTGCCATGACACTGTGACCTTGTTGTATATAATAACCCCTGCCATGACACGTGACCTTGTTCGTGTAGATAATAACCCTGCATGCACTGGGACCTGTTAGTGTATATAATACCCTGCCATGACACTGTGACCTGTTCATGTATATATAACCTGCCATGACACGTGACGCTGTTAGCGCATATAATAACCCATGCCATGACACTGTGACCTCTGGTCATGTAGTATAATAACCCTGCCATGACACATGGACCTTGTCGTATATATCACATGTGAGAAATCGGACACTATCACTGCCATTTTATGGGATTGATGTTGCCTTGCACCTGTCACATAGTCTAATCCTTGCACCTGTCACGTCAGTCTAATCCTTGCACCTGTCAGTCTAATCCTCAGCCTGTCATTCAGTCTCCTAGTCCTTGCACCTGCTACCATTCAGTCTTCTAATCCTCACACCTGGCCAGTCAGTCTAATCCTTGCACCGGTCACTCAGTCTAGTCTTGCACCTGTCACTCAGTCTAGTCCTTGCACCTGTCACTCAGTCTAGTCCTTGCACCTGTCACTCAGTCTAGTCCTTGCACCTGTCACTCAGTCTAGTCCTTGCACCTGTCACTCAGTCTAGTCCTTGCACCTGTCACTCAGTCTAATCATGACCTGTCAACTCAGGCTAGTCTGCACCTGTCACTCAGTCTAGTCTTGCACTGTCTACTCAGCCTAGTCCGCACTGTTCACTCAGTATAATCTCGCACTGTCACCAGTCTAATCCTTGCATGTATCTGTGGTTGCAGAATGTCGGCAGGAAAATGACTTGCCAGGAGTTTAATGAGAACCTGGCTGGACTGAATGACGGTGACAATTTCTCCAAGGAAGTACTCAAGGACATCTACCAGGCCATGAAGAATGAGCCGATTGAGTGGGCAATGTAAGTTCCTTGTGTTTGTTGCTGCAGTGTAGTCTCAATCAATGCCCTCTCTTTGTTGCTGCAGTGTAGTCTCAATCAATGCCCTCTCTTTGTTGATGTAATGTAAGGGGAACGCTAACGTTGAGTAAGCAAGTCATGAAATTGCCTGTAAATGATGCTGTGCTTGAAATGTAGTGGGCTGCTAAGGTGAGCAAAATAAGTCATGAAATTGCCTGTAAATGATAGCTTGTTGCTGAAATGTAGTGGGTATCGCTAAGATGAGCAAATAAGTCATGAAATTGCCTGTAAATGATTGCCGTGCTAAAATTGTAGTCCGGGATCGCCTAAGGTTCGAGCAAATAAGTCTGAAATTAGCCTGTAATGATTGCTTGTGCTGAATGTAGTGGGTAGCGCTAAGATGAGCAAGATAAGTCATGAAATGCCTTGTAAATGAGTGCTGTGCTAAAATGTCATTGTGGGATCGCTAAGGTTGAGCAAATAAGTCATGAAATTGCCTGTAAATGATTGCCAGTTGCAAAAGAAAACATACATGGACGACTACATGCAACCCTGATGGTGGAATCAGCCAGGTGGCATAGCAACGGGAGCATCATGTATAGAGCAGTGGTCTCAAACCGCTGGGAATTTCTCTCCCCACCCCAGGGGCGGGAATTTTAGGGTTTCCAGGGAGGGAATGAAAATAATTCAGATCGTGTTATACAAGAACGATACTGGATATGAGTTCCTTTCATACTTACAGTTAGCACAGTCTCATCTTCTACATCATTTATATAAGTATGTAGTGACCCACAAATCACGTTTTGTGGATGTCTAGACCGTTTACATATTTACCTTCCATTTTACGTGTACTGTGTCGGGGTGGGGATTTTAGTAGGAAATATGAAGCTGAGTGACGTCTGAAATCTGGCTGAGCACGGCCAAATTTTGATCAGGAAGCGTGACGTTCTTACAAACATATGGTGATGCACAGTGCTCAAAAAGTGGAGAAACACTGTGTGTTAGCGAAGTGTAGTGGAGCTACATGACCCACTGACCAGTGCTTCTTGAAGTTATCCACGGTTTCTACATCTTGCTAGGCAGAGGTTGCGTGCAGCTGTCATGTTGCACATCCTGAGTGCTGTGACATTGCTGTTGGAATTCTCATAGATTAGACCAAGGCTGCTACAGATCAATAATACTAGACAGACAGAACCAAAGTACTAGACAGACAGTTCCACAAGTACTAGGACAGACAGAAGCACAAGTACTAGACAGGACAGAAGCACAAGTACTAGACAGACAGAGCACAAGTACTAGACAGACAGAAGCACAAGTACTAGACAGGACAGAAGCACAAGTACTAGACAGACAGTACACAAGTACTAGACAGACAGTTCACAAGTACTAGACAGACAGTTCCACAAGTACTAGACAGACAGAACCACAAGTACTAGACAGACAGAACCACAAGTACTAGACAGACAGTTCCACAAGTACTAGACAGACAGTTCACAAGTACTAGACAGACAGTCCACAAGTACTCGACAGACAGAAGCACAAGTACTAGACAGACAGAACCACAAGTACTAGACAGGACAGAACACAAGTACTAGACAGACAGTTCACAAGTATGACAGACAGAACCACAGTACTAGACAGACAGAATCACAAGTACTAGACAGACAGAAGCACAAGTACTAGACAGACAGAAGCACAAGTACTAGACAGACAGAATCACAAGTACTAGACAGACAGAATCACAAGTACTAGACAGACAGAACCACAAGTACTAGACAGACAGAACACAAGTACTAGACGACAGAACCACAAGTACTAGACAGACAGAACCACAAGTACTAGACAGACAGAAGCACAAGTACAGACAGACAGAAGCACAAGTACTAGACAGACAGAAGCACAAGTATAGACAGACAGAAGCACAAGTACTAGACAGACAGAACCACAAGTACTAGACAGACAGAAACCACAAGTACTAGACAGACAGAACCACAAGTACTAGGACAGACAGTTCCACAAGTACTAGACAGACAGAACCACAAGTACTAGACAGACAGAAGCACAAGTACTAGACAGACAGAAGCACAAGTACTAGACAGACAGAACCACATCGTACTAGACGGAGACAGACCACACAAGTACTAGACAGACAGTTCCACAAGTACTAGACAGACAGAAGCACAAGTATCAGACAGACAGTTCCACAAGTACTAGACAGACAGAACCACAAGTACTAGACAGACAGTTCACAAGTACTAGACAGACAGAACCACAAGTACTAGACAGACAGTTCCACAAGTACTAGACAGACAGAAGCACAAGTACTAGACAGACAGTCCACAAGTACTAGAAGACGTTCCACAAGTACTAGACAGACAGAAGCACAAGTATAGACAGACAGTTCCACAAGTACTGAAGACAGAACACAGTCTAGACAGACAGTCCACAAGTACTAGACAGACAGAACCACAAGTACTAGACAGACAGTTCCACAAGTACTAGACAGACAGAAACACAAGTACTAGACAGACAGAAGCACAAGTACTAGACAGACAGAAGCACAAGTACTAGACAGACAGAACCACAAGTACTAGACAGACAGAACCCAAGTATAGACAGACAGAAACACAAGTACTAGACAGACAGAAACACAAGTACTAGACAGACAGAACCACAAGTACTAGACAGACAGAAACCACAAGTACTAGACAGACAGAACCACAAAGTACTAGACAGACAGAAGCACAAGTACTAGACAGACAGAAGCACAAGTACTAGACAGACAGAACCACAAGTACTAGACAGACAGAACCACAAGTACTAGACAGACAGAAGCACAAGTACTAGACAGACAGAACCACAAGTACTAGACAGACAGAAGCACAAGTACTAGCCAGACAGAAGCACAAGTACTAGACAGACAGTTCCACAAGTACTAGACAGACAGTTCCACAAGTACTAGACAGACAGTTCCACAAGTACTAGACAGACAGACCCACAAGTACTAGACAGACAGACCCACAAGTACTAGACAGACAGTCCACAAGTACTAGACAGACAGTTCCACAAGTACTAGACAGACGAACCACAAGTATGACAGACAAAGCACAAGTACTAGCCAGACAGAAGCACAAGTACTAGACAGACAGTTCCACAAGTACTAGACAGACAGTTCCACAAGTACTAGACAGACAGAAGCACAAGTACTAGACAGACAGAACCACAAGTACTAGACAGACAGAAGCACAAGTACTAGCCAGACAGAAGCACAAGTACTAGACAGACAGTTCCACAAGTACTAGACAGACAGTTCCACAAGTACTAGACAGACAGTCCACAAGTACTAGACAGACAGTTCCACAAAGTACTAGACAGACAGACCACAAGTACTAGACAGACAGAATCACAAGTACTAGACAGACAGAACACAAGTACTAGACAGACAGAACCACAAGTACTAGACAGACAGTTCCACAAGTACTAGACAGACAGAACCACAAGTACTAGACAGACAGAACCACAAGTACTAGACAGACAGACCCACAAGTACTAGACAGACAGAACCACAAGTACTAGACAGACAGACCCACAAGTACTAGACAGACAGAACCACAAGTACTAGACAGACAGTTCCACAAGTACTAGACAGACAGAACCACAAGTACTAGACAGACAGTTCCACAAGTACTAGACAGACAGAACCACAAGTACTAGACAGACAGAACCACAAGTACTAGACAGACAGAACCACAAGTACTAGACAGACAGAACCACAAGTACTAGACAGACAGAACCACAAGTACTAGACAGACAGAACCACAAGTACTAGACAGACAGTTCCACAAGTACTAGACAGACAGAACCACAAGTACTAGACAGACAGAACCACAAGTACTAGACAGACAGAACCAAAGTACTAGACAGACAGACCACAAGTACTAGACAGACAGAACCACAAGTACTAGACAGACAGAAGCACAAGTACTAGACAGACAGAACCACAAGTACTAGACAGACAGAACCACAAGTACTAGACAGACAGAACCACAAGTACTAGAACAGACAGAACCACAAGTACTAGACAGACAGTTCCACAAGTACTAGACAGACAGAACCACAAGTACTAGACAGACAGTTCCACAAGTACTAGACAGACAGCCACAAGTACTAGACAGACAGCCACAAGTACTAGACAGACAGAACCACAAGTACTAGACAGACAGTTCCACAAGTACTAGACAGACAGTTCCACAAGTACTAGACAGACAGTTCCACAAGTACTAGACAGACAGAAGCACAAGTACTAGACAGACAGAAGCACAAGTACTAGACAGACAGAACCACAAGTACTAGACAGACAGAACCACAAGTACTAGACAGACAGTTCCACAAGTACTAGACAGACAGTTCCACAAGTACTAGACAGACAGAACCACAAGTACTAGACAGACAGATCCAAAGTACTAGACAGACAGTTCCACAAGTACTAGACAGACAGTTCCACAAGTACTAGACAGACAGAACCACAAGTACTAGACAGACAGAACCACAAGTACTAGACAGACAGAACCACAAGTACTAGACAGACAGAACCACAAGTACTAGACAGACAGAACCACAAGTACTAGACAGACAGACCACAAGTACTAGACAGACAGAACCACAAGTACTAGACAGACAGAACCACAAGTATAGACAGACAGAACCACAAGTACTAGACAGACAGAACCACAAGTACTAGACAGACAGAACCACAAGTACTAGACAGACAGAACCACAAGTACTAGACAGACAGAACCACAAGTACTAGACAGACAGAACCACAAGTACTAGACAGACAGAACCACAAGTACTAGACAGACAGACCACAAGTACTAGACAGACAGAACCACAAGTACTAGACAGACAGAACCACAAGTACTAGACAGACAGAACCACAAGTACTAGACAGACAGAAGCACAAGTACTAGACAGACAGTTCCACAAGTACTAGACAGACAGAAGCACAAGTACTAGACAGACAGAACCACAAGTACTAGACAGACAGTTCCACAAGTACTAGACAGACAGAACCACAAGTACTAGACAGACAGAAGCACAAGTACTAGACAGACAGAACCACAAGTACTAGGACAGACAGAACCACAAGTACTAGACAGACAGAACCACAAGTACTAGACAGACAGAACCACAAGTACTAGACAGGACAGACCACAAGTACTAGACAGACAGAAACCACAAGTACTAGACAGACAGAACCACAAGTACTAGACAGACAGAACACACAAGTACTAGACAGACAGTTCCACAAGTACTAGACAGACAGAACCACAAGTACTAGACAGACAGAACCACAAGTACTAGACAGACAGAACCACAAGTACTAGACAGACAGTACCACAAGTACTAGACAGACAGAACCACAAGTACTAGACAGACAGAACCACAAGTACTAGACAGACAGAAGCACAAGTACTAGACAGACAGAACCACAAGTACTAGACAGACAGAACCACAAGTACTAGACAGACAGAACCACAAGTACTAGACAGACAGAACCACAAGTACTAGACAGACAGAAACCACAAGTACTAGACAGACAGACCACAAGTACTAGACAGACAGAACCACAAGTACTAGACAGACAGAACCACAAGTACTAGACAGACAGTTCCACAAGTACTAGACAGACAGAACCACAAGTACTAGACAGACAGAACCACAAGTACTAGACAGACAGAACCACAAGTACTAGACAGACAGAAGCACAAGTACTAGACAGACAGAACCACAAGTACTAGACAGACAGAACCACAAGTACTAGACAGACAGAACCACAAGTACTAGACAGACAGAACCACAAGTACTAGACAGACAGAAACCACAAGTACTAGACAGACAGAACCACAAGTACTAGACAGACAGAACCACAAGTACTAGACAGACAGAACACAAGTACTAGACAGACAGAACCACAAGTACTAGACAGACAGAACCACAAGTACTAGACAGACAGAACACAAGTACTAGACAGACGAACCAAGTACTAGACAGACAGTTCCACAAGTACTAGACAGACAGAACCACAAGTACTAGACAGACAGAACCACAAGTACTAGACAGACAGAACCACAAGTACTAGACAGACAGAATCCACAAGTACTAGACAGACAGAACCACAAGTACTAGACAGACAGAACACAAGTACTAGACAGACAGAACCACAAGTACTAGACAGACAGAACCACAAGTACTAGACAGACAGAAGCACAAGTACTAGACAGACAGAACCACAAGTACTAGACAGACAGAACCACAAGTACTAGACAGACAGAACACAAGTACTAGACAGACAGAACCACAAGTACTAGACAGACAGCACAAGTACTAGACAGACAGAACCACAAGTACTAGACAGACAGAACCACAAGTACTAGACAGACAGAACCACAAGTACTAGACAGACAGACCACAAGTACTAGACAGACAGAACCACAAGTACTAGACAGACAGAAGCACAAGTACTAGACAGACAGAACCACAAGTACTAGACAGACAGAAGCACAAGTACTAGACAGACAGTTCCACAAGTACTAGACAGACAGAAGCACAAGTACTAGACAGACAGTTCCACAAGTACTAGACAGACAGAAGCACAAGTACTAGACAGACAGAAGCACAAGTACTAGACAGACAGTTCCACAAGTACTAGACAGACAGAACCACAAGTACTAGACAGACAGAAGCACAAGTACTAGACAGACAGAACCACAAGTACTAGACAGACAGAACCACAAGTACTAGACAGACAGAACCACAAGTACTAGACAGACAGAACCACAAGTATAGACAGACAGAACACAAGTACTAGACAGACAGAACCACAAGTACTAGACAGACAGAACCACAAGTACTAGACAGACAGAAGCACAAGTACTAGACAGACAGATCCACAAGTACTAGACAGACAGAACCACAAGTACTAGACAGACAGATCCACAAGTACTAGACAGACAGAACCACAAGTACTAGACAGACAGAACACAAGTACTAGACAGACAGAAACCACAAGTACTAGACAGACAGAACCACAAGTACTAGACAGACAGAAGCACAAGTACTAGACAGACAGACCCACAAGTACTAGACAGACAGAACCACAAGTACTAGACAGACAGAACCACAAGTACTAGACAGACAGAACACAAGTACTAGACAGACAGAACCACAAGTACTAGACAGACAGAACCACAAGTACTAGACAGACAGAACCACAAGTACTAGACAGACAGCCACAAGTACTAGACAGACACAACCACAGTTACTAGACAGACAGAACCACAAGTACTAGACAGACAGTTCCACAAGTACTAGACAGACAGAAGCACAAGTACTAGACAGACAGAACACAAGTACTAGACAGACAGATCCACAAGTACTAGACAGACAGAAGCACAAGTACTAGACAGACAGAACCACAAGTACTAGACAGACAGAACACAAGTACTAGACAGACAGAACCACAAGTACTAGACAGACAGAACCACAAGTACTAGACAGACAGAAGCACAAGTACTAGACAGACAGAAGCACAAGTACTAGACAGACAGAACCACAAGTACTAGACAGACAGAAGCACAAGTACTAGACAGACAGAACCACAAGTACTAGACAGACAGAACCACAAGTACTAGACAGACAGAAGCACAAGTACTAGACAGACAGAACCACAAGTACTAGACAGACAGAAGCACAAGTACTAGACAGACAGAAGCACAAGTACTAGACAGACAGAACGCACAAGTACTAGACAGACAGAACCACAAGTACTAGACAGACAGAACCACAAGTACTAGACAGACAGAACACAAGTACTAGACAGACAGAAGCACAAGTACTAGACAGACAGAACCACAGTACTAGACAGACAGAACCACAAGTATAGACAGACAGAACACAAGTACTAGACAGACAGAACCACAAGTACTAGACAGACAGAACCACAAGTACTAGACAGACAGAAGCACAAGTACTAGACAGACAGAACCACAAGTACTAGACAGACAGAACACAAGTACTAGACAGACAGAACCACAAGTACTAGACAGACAGAAGCACAAGTACTAGACAGACAGACCACAAGTACTAGACAGACAGACCACAAGTACTAGACAGACAGAACCACAAGTACTAGACAGACAGCCCACAAGTACTAGACAGACAGACCACAAGTACTAGGACAGACACAAAGCACAAGTACTAGACAGACAGAAGCACAAGTACTAGACAGGACAGAACCACAAGTACTAGAAGACAGACAGACCCACAGTACTAGACAGACAGTTCCACAAGTACTAGACAGACAGAAGCACCAAGTACTAGACAGACAGAACCACAAGTACTAGACAGACAGACCACAAGTACTAGACAGACAGAACCACAAGTACTAGACAGACAGGCACAAGTACTAGACAGACAGAAGCACAAGTACTAGACAGACAGAACCACAAGTACTAGACAGACAGAACCACAAGTACTAGACAGACAGTTCCACAAGTACTAGACAGACAGAACCACAAGTACTAGACAGACAGAACCACAAGTACTAGACAGACAGTTCCACAAGTACTAGACAGACAGACCACAAGTACTAGACAGACAGTTCCACAAGTACTAGGACAGACAGCCACAAGTACTAGACAGACAGAACCACAAGTATAGACAGACAGAACCACAAGTACTAGACAGACAGAGCACAAGTACTAGACAGACAGAACCACAAGTACTAGACAGACAGAACCACAAGTACTAGACAGACGAACCACAAGTATAGACAGACAGAACCACAAGTACTAGACAGACAGAACCACAAGTACTAGACAGACAGACCACAAGTACTAGACAGACAGAACCACAAGTACTAGACAGACAGAACCACAAGTACTAGACAGACAGAACCACAAGTACTAGACAGACAGTCCACAAGTACTAGACAGACAGAACACAAGTACTAGACAGACAGAACCACAAGTACTAGACAGACAGAACCACAAGTACTAGACAGACAGAAGCACAAGTACTAGAAGACAGAAGCACAAGTACTAGACAGACAGAAGCACAAGTACTAGACAGACAGACCCACAAGTACTAGACAGACAGAAGCACAAGTACTAGACAGACAGAACCACAAGTACTAGACAGACAGAAGCACAAGTACTAGACAGACAGAACCACAAGTACTAGACAGGACAGAAACCACAAGTACTAGACAGACAGAACCACAAGTACTAGACAGACACAACCACAAGTACTAGACAGACACAACCACAAGTACTAGACAGACAGACCCACAAGTACTAGACAGACACAACCACAAGTACTAGACAGACACAACCACAAGTACTAGACAGACAGAACCACAAGTACTAGACAGACAGACCCACAAGTACTAGACAGACAGAAGCACAAGTACTAGACAGACAGAACCACAAGTACTAGACAGATGTGTATAAGAGACAGGACAGAACCACAAGTACTAGACAGACAGAACCACAAGTACTAGACAGACAGACCCACAAGTACTAGACAGACAGAAACCACAAAGTACTAGACAGACAGAACCACAAGTACTAGACAGACAGAAGCACAAGTACTAGACAGACAGAACCACAAGTACTAGACAGACAGAACCACAAGTACTAGACAGACAGAACCACAAGTACTAGACAGACAGAACCACAAGTACTAGACAGACAGAACCACAAGTACTAGACAGACAGTTCCACAAGTACTAGACAGACAGAACACAAGTACTAGACAGACAGAAGCACAAGTACTAGACAGACAGAACCACAAGTACTAGACAGACAGTCCACAAGTACTAGACAGACAGAAACACAAGTACTAGACAGACAGAACCACAAGTACTAGACAGACAGAACCACAAGTACTAGACAGACAGAACCACAAGTATAGACAGACAGAACCACAAGTACTAGACAGACAGAACCACAAGTACTAGACAGACAGAACCACAAGTACTAGACAGACAGTTCCACAAGTACTAGACAGACAGAACACAAGTACTAGACAGACAGAACCACAAGTACTAGACAGACAGAACCACAAGTACTAGACAGACAGAACCACAAGTACTAGACAGACAGAACCACAAGTACTAGACAGACAGAAACCACAGTACTAGACAGACAGACGCACAAGTACTAGACAGACAGAAGCCACAAGTACTAGACAGACAGAACCACAAGTACTAGACAGACAGAACCACAAGTACTAGACAGACAGATCACAAGTACTAGACAGACAGATCCACAAGTACTAGACAGACAGAACCACAAGTACTAGACAGACAGAACCACAAGTACTAGACAGACAGAAGCACAAGTACTAGACAGACAGAAGCACAAGTACTAGACAGACAGAACCACAAGTACTAGACAGACAGAATCACAAGTACTAGACAGACAGACAACAAGTACTAGACAGACAGAACCACAAGTACTAGACAGACAGAACACAGCACACTAGACAGACAGTTCCAAAGTATAGACAGACAGAAGCACAAGTACTAGACAGGACAGTTCACAAGTACTAGACAGAAGTCCACAAGTACTAGACAGACAGTTCCACAAGTACTAGACAGACGTTCCACAAGTACTAGACAGACAGTTCACAAGTACTAGACAGACAGTTCCACAAAGTACTAGACAGACAGAGCACAAGTACTAGACAGACAGTAGCACAAGTACTAGACAGACAGTTCCACAAGTACTAGACAGACAGAACCACAAGTACTAGACAGACAGTGCACAAGTACTAGACAGACAGAAGCACAAGTACTAGACAGACAGAACCAAGTACTAGACAGACAGAATCACAAGTACTAGACAGACAGAACCACAAGTACTAGACAGACAGAACCACAAGTACTAGACAGACAGAACCACAAGTACTAGACAGACAGAAGCACAAGTACTAGACAGACAGAAGCACAAGTATAGACAGGACAGTTCCACAAGTACTAGACAGACAGGAATCACAAGTATAGACAGGACAGAAGCACAAGTACTAGACAGACAGAAGCACAAGTACTCAGACAGACAGAACACAAGTACTAGACAGACAGAACCACATAAGTCTAGACAGACAGACCCACAAGTACTAGACAGGACAGTTCCACAAGTACTAGACAGACAGTTCACAAGTACTAGACAGACAGTTCACAAGTACTGAGACAGTTCCACAAGTACTAGACAGACAGATCCACAAGTACTAGACAGACAGTTCCACAAGTCTAGACAGACAGACAAAAGTACTAGACAGACAGTTCACAAGTACTAGACAGACAGTTCCACAAGTACTAGACAGACAGTTCCACAAGTACTAGACAGACAGTTCCACAAGTACTAGACAGACAGTCACACGTACTAGACAGACAGCTCCACAAGTACTAGACAGACAGTTCACAAGTACTAGACAGACAGTTCCACAAGTACTAGACAGACAGTTCCACAAGTACTAGACAGACAGTTCCACAAGTACTAGACAGACAGTTCAAAGTATAGACAGAGAAGCACAAGTACTAGACAGAAGTTCCACAAGTACTAGACAGACAGTCCACAAGTATAACGACAGTTCAAAGTACTAGACAGACAGTCCACAAGTACTAGACAGACAGTTCACAAGTACTAGACAGACAGTCCACAAGTACTAGACAGACAGAACCACAAGAATAGACAGGACAGTTCCACAAGTAATAGACAGACAGACCACAAGTTCTAGACAGACAGTTACACAAGTACTAGACAGACAGAACCACAAGTACTAGACAGACAGACCCACAAGTACGAGACAGACAGAAGCACATAGTACTAGGACAGACAGTTCCCAAGTACTAGCCAGACAGAAGCACAAGTACTAGACAGACAGAAGCACAAGTACTAGACAGACAGAACCACAAGTACTAGACAGACCGAAGCACAAGTCACTAGACAGACAGAAGCACAAGTACTAGACAGACAGAACACAAGTACTCAGACAGACAGAACCACAACGTACTAGACAGCCAGTTCACAAGTACTAGACAGACAGTTCCACAAGATTACTAGACAGACAGTTCCACAGTACTAGACAGACAGAACCACAAGTACTAGACAGACAGAACCACAAGTACTAGAACAGACAGAAGCACAAGTACTAGACAGACAGTTCACAAGTACTAGACATGACAGAACGCACAAGTACTCAGGACAGACATGAAGCACAAGTACTAGACAGACAGAATCACATGTACTAGACAGACAGAAGCACAAGTACTAGGACAGACAGACATCACAAGTACTAGACAGACATAGAACCATAAGTACTAGACAGACAGAAGCACAAGTACTCGACAGACAGAACACAAGTACTAGACAGACAGAACCACCAGTACTAGACAGACAGAACCACAAGTACTAGACCACGCGACAGAAGCACAGTACTAGACAGACAGAAGCACAAGTACTCAGACACGCCAGAACAACAAGTACTACGCACAGACAGAACCACAAGTACTAGACAGACAGAACACAAGTACTAGACAGACAGAACACACAAGTACTAGACAGACAGAAGCACAAGCACTCGACAGACAGAATCACAAGTACTAGACAGGACAGATCAAAGTACTAGACAGACAGAACCACACAGTACTAGACAGACAGATCACAAGTACTAGACAGACAGAACACAAGTACTAGACAGACAGAACACAAGTACTAGACAGACAGAACCACAAGTACTAGACAGACAGTTCACAAGTACTAGACAGACAGTTCACAAGTACTAGACAGACAGAGAACCACAAGTACTAGACAGACAGAACACACAAGTACTAGACAGACAGAACACAAGCACCAGACACTGACAGAAGAAGCCAACACGTACTAGACAGACAGTTCCACAAGTGACTAGACAGACAGTTCCACAAGTACTAGGACAGACAGAAGCACAAGTACTATGACAGGACAGAACCACAAGTACTAGACAGCCAGAAGCACAAGTACTAGACAGACAGATGCACACAGTACTAGACAGACAGAACCACAAGACTAGGAACAGACAGATCACCAAGTACTAGACAGACAGTTCCACAAGACTAGACAGGAAGTTCCACAAGTACTAGACAGACAGCAGCACAAGTACTAGACAGACAGAACCACAAGTAATCTAGACAGACTCGAAGGCACAAGCTACTAGACAGACAGAACCACAAGTACTAGCAGACAGAAACACAGTACTAGACAGACAGAACCACCCGTACTGACAGACAGAACCAAAGTACTGACAGGACAAGACACAAGAAGTACTAGACAGACAGAACCACAAGTACTAGACAGACAGCACCATCAAATACTAGACAGACAGACCACAAGTACTAGACAGACAGCAACCACAAGTACGTGACAGACAGCCACAAGTACTAGACAGACAGAACCACAAGTACTAGACAGACAGTCCCACAATTACTAGACAGACAGAAACCACAAGTACTAGACAGGACAGAGCACAAGTACTAGACAGACAGAAGCACAAGTACTAGACAGACAGCTCCACAAGTACTAGACAGACAGTTCCACAAGTACTAGACAGACAGAAGAACACAAGTACTAGACAGACAGTTCACAAGTACTCAGACAGACAGAGCACAGTACTAGACAGACAGAACCACAAGTCCTAGACAGACAGAAGCACAAGTACTAGACAGACAGACCACAAGGCTAGACAGGACAGAACCACAAGTACAGACAGACAGTTCACACGTATAGCCGACAGTTCACAGTACTAGACCAGACAGTTCCCACAGTACTAGACAGACAGTCACACAGTACTAGACAGACAGTCCACAAGTACTAGACAGACAGTCACACAAGTACTAGACAGGAGACAGTCGCACAAGTACTAGACAGACAGAACCACAAGTACTAGACAGACAGAAGCCAAGTACTAGACAGACAGAACCAGTACTAGACAGACAGAACCACAAAGTATAGACAGACCGTTCCACAAGTACTAGACAGACAGTTCACAAGTACTAGACAGACAGTAACCACAAGTGTCTAGAGCATGTACAGAACCACAAGTACTAGACAGACAGTTCCACAAGTACTAGACAGACAGTCCACAAGGACTAGACAGACAGACCACAAGTACTAGACAGACAGAAGCACAAGTACTAGACAGACAGAAGCACAAGTACTAGACAGACAGAAGCACATAGTACTAGACAGACAGTAAACCCAAGTACTAGACAGACAGAACCACAAGTACTAGACAGACAGTTCCACAGTACTAGACAGACAGTTCACAAGAGTACTCAGACAGACAGAACCACAAGTACTAGACAGACAGTTCACAAAGTACTAGACAGACAGTCCACAAGTACTAGACAGACAGAACACAAGTATAGACAGACAGAGCACAAGGACTAGACAGACAGACCACAAGTACTAGACAGACAGACCGAACACAAGTACTAGACAGACGGTCCAAAGTACTAGACAGACAGTTCCACAAGTACGAGCCAGACAGAACACAAGTACTAGACAGACAGAACCAAGTACTAGACAGACAGTTCACAAGATACTAGACAGACAGTTCCACAAGTACTAGACAGACAGGTCACCAGTACTAGACAGACAGTTCCCAAGTACATAGACAGACAGTTCCACAGGATCTGAGCAGACAGTCCACAAGTACTAGACAGACAGTTCACAAAGTACTCAGACAGACAGAACCACAAGTACGTAGACAGACAGAACACAAGTACTAGACAGACAGAACCACAAGTACTAGACAGACAGAGCACAAGTACTAGACAGACAGAACCACAAGTAGCTAGACAGACAGCACATCAAGCTTACTAGACAGACAGAACCAAAGTACTAGACAGACAGAACCACAAGTACTAGACAGACAGAAGCACAAGTACTAGACAGACAGAATCACAAGTACTAGACAGACAGACACACAAGTACTAGACAGACAGAACACAAGTACTAGACAGACAGAACACAAGTATAGACAGACAGAAGCACAAGTATAGACAGACAGAACCACAAGTACTAGACAGACGAACCACAAGTACTAGACAGACAGAAGCAAAGTACTAGACAGACGACACAAGTACTAGACAGACAGACCACAAGACTAGACAGACAGAACCACAAGTACTAGACAGACAGAAGCACAAGTCACTAGACAGACAGAGCACAGTACAGACCAGACCGAAACCACAGTACTAGACAGGACAGAACCACAAGTACTAGACAGACAGAACACAAGTACTAGACAGACAGAAGCACAAGTACTAGACAGACAGAAGCACAAGTACTAGACAGACAGAACCACAAGTACTAGACAGACAGAATCAAAGACAGACAGACGAAACAGTACTAGACAGGACAGAACCACAAGTACTAGGACAGACAGAACCACAAGTACTAGAACAGACAGAACCACAAGTACTGACAGCAGAGCAAAGTTCGACAGACAGAATCACAAGTACTAGACAGACAGAACCACAAGTACTAGACAGACAGAATCACAGTACTAGACAGACAGACGCACAAGTACTAGACAGACAGAACACAAGTACTAGCAGACAGAACCAAAGGATAGACGACAGAACACAGTACTAGACAGACAGAAACACAAGTACTAGACAGACAGAACCACAAGTATAGACAGACAGAACCACAGTACTAGGACAGACAGAAGCACAAGTACTAGACAGACAGACCACAAGTACTAGACGACAGACACAATACTAGAAGCAGACCACAGTACTAGACAGACAGAGCAGTACTAGACAGACAGACACAAGTACTAGACAGACAGAAGCACAGTACTAGACAGACAGACCACACGTACTAGACAGACAGAACACAAGTACTAGACAGACCAGACACACACAAAGTACTAGACAGACAGAACCACAAATTACTAGACAGACAGAACACAAGTACTAGACAGACAGAACACAAGTACTAGACAGACAGACCCCACAGTACTAGACAGCAGACCACAAGTACTAGACAGACAGAACCACAAGTACTAGACAGACAGAACACAAGTACTAGACAGACAGAACCACAAGTACTAGACAGACAGAACCACAAGTACTAGACAGACAGAAACACAAGTACTAGCAGACAGACCCACAAGTACTAGACAGACAGAACCAAAGTACTAGACAGACAGACCCACAAGTACTAGACAGACAGAACCACAAGTACTAGACAGACAGACCACAAGTACTAGACAGACAGACCACAAGTACTAGACAGACAGAACACAAGTACTAGACAGACAGACCACAAGTACTAGACAGACAGAAGCACAAGTACTAGACAGACAGAAGCACAAGTACTAGACAGACAGAATCACAAGTACTAGACAGGACAGACCACAAGTACTAGACAGACAGTACCACAAGTACTAGACAGACAGAGCACAAGTACTAGACAGACAGTTCCACAAGTACTAGACAGACAGTCCACAAGTACTAGACAGACAGAAGCACAAGTACTAGACAGACAGTTCCACAAGTACTAGACAGACACAACCACAAGTACTAGACAGACAGAAGCACAAGTACTAGACAGACACAACCACAAGTACTAGACAGACAGAAGCACAAGTACTAGACAGACAGAAGCACAAGTACTAGACAGACACAACCACAAGTACTAGACAGACAGAAGCACAAGTACTAGACAGACACAACCACAAGTACTAGACAGACAGAAGCACAAGTACTAGACAGACACAACACAAAGTACTAGACAGACAGAAGCACAAGTACTAGACAGACACAACCACAAGTACTAGACAGACAGAAGCACAAGTACTAGACAGACACAACCACAAGTACTAGACAGACACAACCACAAGTACTAGACAGACAGAAGCACAAGTACTAGACAGACAGACCCACAAGTACTAGACAGACAGAAGCACAAGTACTAGACAGACAGAACCACAAGTACTAGACAGACAGAACCACAAGTACTAGACAGACACAACCACAAGTACTAGACAGACACAACCACAAGTACTAGACAGACACAACCACAAGTACTAGACAGACAGACCCACAAGTACTAGACAGACAGACCCACAAGTACTAGACAGACAGACCCACAAGTACTAGACAGACAGAACCACAAGTACTAGACAGACACAACCACAAGTACTAGACAGACAGACCCACAAGTACTAGACAGACACAACCACAAGTACTAGACAGACACAACCACAAGTACTAGACAGACACAACCACAAGTACTAGACAGACAGACCCACAAGTACTAGACAGACAGAACCACAAGTACTAGACAGACAGACCCACAAGTACTAGACAGACAGACCCACAAGTACTAGACAGACAGAAGCACAAGTACTAGACAGACAGAACCACAAGTACTAGACAGACAGAACCACAAGTACTAGACAGACAGACCCACAAGTACTAGACAGACAGAACCACAAGTACTAGACAGACAGAACCACAAGTACTAGACAGACAGAACCACAAGTACTAGACAGACAGAACCACAAGTACTAGACAGACAGAACCACAAGTACTAGACAGACAGACCCACAAGTACTAGACAGACAGAACCCACAAGTACTAGACAGACAGAACCACAAGTACTAGACAGACAGAAGCACAAGTACTAGACAGACAGAACCACAAGTACTAGACAGACAGAACCACAAGTACTAGACAGACACAACCACAAGTACTAGACAGACAGAAGCACAAGTACTAGACAGGACACAACCACAAGTACTAGACAGGACAGTTCCACAAGTACTAGACAGGACAGTTCCCACAAGTACTAGACAGACAGAACCACAAGTACTAGACAGACAGTTCCACAAGTACTAGACAGACAGAACCACAAGTACTAGACAGACAGTTCCACAAGTACTAGACAGACAGTTCCACAAGTACTAGACAGACAGAACCACAAGTACTAGACAGACAGAAGCACAAGTACTAGACAGACAGAACCACAAGTACTAGACAGACAGAAGCACAAGTTACTAGACAGACAGAAGCACACAGTACTAGACAGACAGTTCACAAGTACTAGACAGACAGTTCCACAAGTACTAGACAGACAGAACCACAAGTACTAGACAGACAGTTCCACAAGGTACTAGACAGACAGAACCACAAGTACTAGACAGACAGTTCCACAAGTACTAGACAGACAGTTCACAAGTACTAGACAGGACAGAACCACAAGTACTAGACAGACAGAAGCACAAGTACTAGACAGACAGAACACAAGTACTAGGACAGACAGAAGCACAAGTACTAGACAGACAGAAGCACCAGTACTAGACAGACAGAACCACAAGTACTAGGACAGACAGAAGCACAAGTACTAGACAGACAGTTCCACAAGTACTAGACAGACAGAACCACAAGTACTAGACAGACAGAACCACAAGTACTAGACAGACAGTTCCACAAGTACTAGACAGACAGAAGCACAAGTACTAGACAGACAGAACCACAAGTACTAGACAGACAGAACCACAAGTACTAGACAGACAGAACCACAAGTACTAGACAGACAGAACCACAAGTACTAGACAGACAGAACCACAAGTACTAGACAGACAGTTCCACAAGTACTAGACAGACAGAACCACAAGTACTAGACAGACAGAACCACAAGTACTAGACAGACAGAACCACAAGTACTAGACAGACAGAACCACAAGTACTAGACAGACAGTTCCACAAGTACTAGACAGACAGAACCACAAGTACTAGACAGACAGTTCCACAAGTACTAGACAGACAGAACCACAAGTACTAGACAGACAGAACCACAAGTACTAGACAGACAGAACCACAAGTACTAGACAGACAGAACCACAAGTTACTAGACAGACAGAACCACAAGTTACTAGAACAGACACAACCACAAGTACTAGACAGACAGAACCACAAGTACTAGACAGGACAGTTCCACAAGTACTAGACAGACAGAAGCACAAGTACTAGACAGACACAACCACAAGTACTAGACAGACAGACCCACAAGTACTAGACAGACAGAACCACAAGTTACTAGACAGACAGAAGCACAAGTACTAGACAGACAGAACCACAAGTACTAGACAGACAGAAGCACAAGTACTAGACAGACAGAACCACAAGTACTAGACAGACAGAACCACAAGTACTAGACAGACAGAACCACAAGTACTAGACAGACAGTTCCACAAGTACTAGACAGACAGAAGCACAAGTACTAGACAGACAGAACCACAAGTACTAGACAGACAGAACCACAAGTACTAGACAGACAGAACCACAAGTACTAGACAGACACAACCACAAGTACTAGACAGACAGAACCACAAGTACTAGACAGACAGAAGCACAAGTACTAGACAGACAGAAGCACAAGTACTAGACAGACAGACCCACAAGTACTAGACAGACAGTTCCACAAGTACTAGACAGACAGAAGCACAAGTACTAGACAGACAGTTCCACAAGTACTAGACAGACAGAAGCACAAGTACTAGACAGACACAACCACAAGTACTAGACAGACAGACCCACAAGTACTAGACAGACAGAACCACAAGTACTAGACAGACAGAAGCACAAGTACTAGACAGACAGAACCACAAGTACTAGACAGACAGAAGCACAAGTACTAGACAGACAGAACCACAAGTACTAGACAGACAGAACCACAAGTACTAGACAGACAGACCCACAAGTACTAGACAGACAGAACCACAAGTACTAGACAGACAGAACCACAAGTACTAGACAGACAGACCACAAGTACTAGACAGACAGAACCACAAGTACTAGACAGACAGACCACAAGTACTAGACAGACAGAACCACAAGTACTAGACAGACAGTTCCACAAGTACTAGACAGACAGAACCACAAGTACTAGACAGACAGTTCCACAAGTACTAGACAGACAGAACCACAAGTACTAGACAGACAGAACCACAAGTACTAGACAGACAGTTCCACAAGTACTAGACAGACAGTTCCACAAGTACTAGACAGACAGAACCACAAGTACTAGACAGACAGTTCCACAAGTACTAGACAGACAGAACCACAAGTACTAGACAGACAGTTCCACAAGTACTAGACAGGACAGTTCCACAAGTTACTAGACAGACAGTTCCACAAGTACTAGACAGACAGTTCCACAAGTACTAGACAGACAGAACCACAAGTATAGACAGACAGTTCCACAAGTACTAGACAGACAGAACCCACAAGTACTAGACAGACAGTTCCACAAGTACTAGACAGACAGAACCACAAGTACTAGACAGACAGAACCACAAGTACTAGACAGACAGAACCACAAGTACTAGACAGACAGTTCCACAAGTACTAGACAGACAGAACCACAAGTACTAGACAGACAGAACCACAAGTACTAGACAGACAGTTCCACAAGTACTAGACAGACAGTTCCACAAGTACTAGACAGACAGTTCCACAAGTACTAGACAGACAGTTCCACCAAGTACTAGACAGGACAGTTCCACAAGTACTAGACAGACAGTTCCACAAGTACTAGACAGGACAGTTCCACAAGTACTAGACAGACAGTTCCACAAGTACTAGACAGACAGTTCCACAAGTACTAGACAGACAGTACACAAGTACTAGACAGACAGTTCACAAGTACTAGACAGACAGAACCACAAGTACTAGACAGACAGTTCCACAAGTACTAGACAGACAGAACCACAAGTACTAGACAGACAGAACCACAAGTACTAGACAGACAGTTCCACAAGTACTAGACAGACAGTTCCACAAGTACTAGACAGACAGATCCACAAGTACTAGACAGACAGTTCCACAAGTACTAGACAGACAGAACCACAAGTACTAGACAGACAGTTCCACAAGTACTAGACAGACAGAACCACAAGTACTAGACAGACAGTTCCACAAGTACTAGACAGACAGAACCACAAGTACTAGACAGACAGAACCACAAGTACTAGACAGACAGAACCACAAGTACTAGACAGACAGTTCCACAAGTACTAGACAGACAGAACCACAAGTACTAGACAGACAGAACCACAAGTACTAGACAGACAGACCCACAAGTACTAGACAGACAGAACCACAAGTACTAGACAGACAGAACCACAAGTACTAGACAGACAGAACCACAAGTACTAGACAGACAGAACCACAAGTACTAGACAGACAGAACCACAAGTACTAGACAGACAGAACCACAAGTACTAGACAGACAGAAGCACAAGTACTAGACAGACAGAACCACAAGTACTAGACAGACACAACCACAAGTACTAGACAGACAGACCCACAAGTACTAGACAGACAGAACCACAAGTACTAGACAGACAGAACCACAAGTACTAGACAGACAGAACCACAAGTACTAGACAGACAGTTCCACAAGTACTAGACAGACAGAAGCACAAGTACTAGACAGACAGAACCACAAGTACTAGACAGACACAACCACAAGTACTAGACAGACAGTTCCACAAGTACTAGACAGACAGAAGCACAAGTACTAGACAGACAGAACCACAAGTACTAGACAGACAGAAGCACAAGTACTAGACAGACAGAACCACAAGTACTAGACAGACAGTCCACAAGTACTAGACAGACAGAACCACATGGTTAGTATGACAGACACAACCACAAGTACTAGACAGACAGAAGCACAAGTACTAGACAGACAGAACCACAAGTACTAGACAGACAGTTTCACAAGTACTAGACAGACAGAACCACAAGTACTAGACAGACAGAACCACAAGTACTAGACAGACAGTTCCACAAGTACTAGACAGAAGAAGCACAAGGACTAGACAGACACGACCCACAAGTACTAGACAGACAGTTCCACAAGTACTAGACAGACAGTTCCACAAGTACTAGACAGACAGTTCACCAAGTACTAGACAGACAGAAGCACAAGTAACTAGACAGACAGAAGCACAAGTACTAGAAGACAGAACCACAAGTACTAGACAGACAGAACCACAAGTACTAGACAGACAGAACCACAAGTACTAGACAGACAGAACCACAAGTACTAGACAGACAGAACCACAAGTACTAGACAGACAGAACCACAAGTACTAGACAGACAGATCCACAAGTACTAGACAGACAGAACCACAAGTACTAGACAGACAGACCCACAAGTACTAGACAGACAGTTCCACAAGTACTAGACAGACAGTTCCACAAGTACTAGACAGACAGTTCCACAAGTACTAGACAGACAGAACCACAAGTACTAGACAGACAGAAGCACAAGTACTAGACAGACAGAACCACAAGTACTAGACAGACAGAACCACAAGTACTAGACAGACAGAACCACAAGTACTAGACAGACAGTTCCACAAGTACTAGACAGACAGTTCCACAAGTACTAGACAGACAGAACCACAAGTACTAGACAGACAGAACCACAAGTACTAGACAGACAGAACCACAAGTACTAGACAGACAGTTCCACAAGTACTAGACAGACAGAACCACAAGTACTAGACAGACAGTTCCACAAGTACTAGACAGACAGAACCACAAGTACTAGACAGACAGAACCACAAGTACTAGACAGACAGTTCCACAAGTACTAGACAGACAGAACCACAAGTACTAGACAGACAGAAGCACAAGTACTAGACAGACAGAAGCACAAGTACTAGACAGACAGTTCCACAAGTACTAGACAGACAGAAGCACAAGTACTAGACAGACAGTTCCACAAGTACTAGACAGACAGAAGCACAAGTACTAGACAGACAGAACCACAAGTACTAGACAGACAGTTCCACAAGTACTAGACAGACAGAAGCACAAGTACTAGACAGACAGTTCCACAAGTACTAGACAGACAGAAGCACAAGTACTAGACAGACAGTTCCACAAGTACTAGACAGACAGAAGCACAAGTACTAGACAGACAGTTCCACAAGTACTAGACAGACAGAACCACAAGTACTAGACAGACAGAAGCACAAGTACTAGACAGACAGAAGCACAAGTACTAGACAGACAGAAGCACAAGTACTAGACAGACAGAACACAAGTACTAGACAGACAGAATCCACAAGTACTAGACAGACAGAAGCCACAAGTACTAGACAGACAGTTCCACAAGTACTAGACAGACCAGAAGCCACAAGTACTAGACAGACAGTTCCACAAGTACTAGACAGACAGAATTCCACAAGTACTAGACAGACAGATTCCACAAGTACTAGACAGACAGATTCCACAAGTACTAGACAGACAAGTTCCACAAGTACTAGACAGACAGTTCCACAAGTACTAGACAGACAGTTCCACAAGTACTAGACAGACAGTTCCACAAGTACTAGACAGGACAGTTCCACAAGTACTAGACAGACAGAACCACAAGTACTAGACAGACAGAACCACAAGTACTAGACAGACAGTTCCACAAGTACTAGACAGACAGAAGCCACAAGTACTAGACAGACAGTACCACAAGTACTAGACAGACAGAACACAAGTACTAGACAGACAGAAGCACAAGTACTAGACAGACAGAAGCACAATTACTAGACAGACAGAAGCACAAGTACTAGACAGACAGAAAACACAAGTACTAGACAGACAGTTCCACAGAGTACTAGACAGACAGAAGCACAAGTACTAGACAGACAGTTCCACAAGTACTAGACAGACAGAACCACGAAGTACTAGACAGACAGACCACAAGTACTAGACAGACAGTTCCACAAGTACTAGACAGACAGAACCACAAGTACTAGACAGACAGAAACCACAAGTACTAGACAGCAGGTTCCACCAAGTATAGACCGACAGAACCACAAGTACTAGACAGACAGAACACAAGTACCTAGACAGACAGAACCACAATTACTAGACAGACAGTTACCACAAGTACTAGACAGACAGAACCACAAGTACTAGACAGACAGAACCACAAGTACTAGACAGACAGACCCACAAGTACTAGACAGACAGAACACAAGTACTAGACAGACAGAACCACAAGTACTAGAACAGACAACCCACAAGTACTAGACAGACAGAAACCACAAGTACTAGACAGACAGGAAGCACAAGTACTAGACAGACAGAACCACAAGTACTAGACAGACAGAATCCACAAGTACTAGACAGACAGTTCCACAAGTACTAAGACAGACAGAAGCACAAGTACTAGACAGACAGAGCACACAAGTCACTAGACAGACAGAACCACAAGTACTAGACAGACAGAAGCCACACGTACTAGACCAGACAGAAGCACAAGTACTAGACAGACAGAACCACAAGTACTAGACAGACAGAACCACAAGTACTAGACAGACAGAAGCACAAGTACTAGACAGACAGAAGCACAAGTACTAGACAGACAGAACCACAAGTACTAGACAGACAGAACCATCAAGTACTAGACAGACAGAAGCACAAGTACTAGACAGACAGAAGCCACAAGTACTAGACAGACAAAACCACAAGTACTAGACAGACAGAACCACAAGTACTAGACAGACAGAAGCACAAGTATAGACAGACACAACACAAGTACTAGACAGACAGTTCCACAAGTACTAGACAGACAGTCCACAAGTACTAGACAGACAGAACCACAAGTACTAGACAGACAGAACCACAAGTACTAGACAGACAGCCACAGTACTAGCGACAGCACAGTACTAGACAGACAGAACCACAAGTACTAGACAGACAGAACCACAAGTACTAGACAGGACAGTTCCACAATTACTAGACAGACAGAAGCACCAGTACTAGACAGACAGACCCACAAGTACTAGACAGACAGAACCACAAGTACTAGACAGACAGAAGCACAGTACTAGACGGACAGAACACAAGTACTAGACAGACAGAAGCACAAGTACTAGACAGACAGACCACAAGTACTAGACAGACAGAACCACAAGTACTGAGACAGACAGAAGCGACAGTTACTACAGACAGACAGAACACAAGTACTAGACAGACAGACCACAAGACTAGACAGACAGAAGCACAAGTACTAGACAGACAGAACCACAAGTACTAGACAGACAGAACCACAAGTACTAGACAGACAGAGCCACAAGTACTAGACAGACAGAACCACAAGTACTAGACAGACAGAACCACAAGTACTAGACAGACAGAACCACAAGTACTAGACAGACAGAACCACAAGTACTAGACAGACAGTCCACAAGTACTAGACAGACAGAATTCCACAAGTACTAGACAGACAGAAGCACAAGTACTAGACAGACAGTTAACCACAAGTACTAGACAGACAGAACCACAAGTACTAGACAGACAGTTCCACAAGTACTAGACAGACAGAAGCACAAGTACTAGACAGACAGAACCACAAGTACTAGACAGACAGAACCACAAGTACTAGACAGACAGAAGCACAAGTACTAGACAGACAGTACCACAAGTACTAGACAGACACAACCACAAGTACTAGACAGACAGAAGCACAAGTACTAGACAGACAGAACCACAAGTACTAGACAGACAGATGCACAAGTACTAGACAGACAGAACCACAAGTACTAGACAGACAGAAGCCACAAGTACTAGACAGACAGAAGCACAAGTACTAGACAGACAGAACCACAAGTACTAGACAGACAGAATTCCACAAGTACTAGACAGACAGTTCCACAAGTACTAGACAGACAACCACAAGTACTAGACAGACAGTTAACCACAATACTAGACAGACAGAACCACAAGTACTAGACAGACAGTACCACAAGTACTAGACAGACAGAAGCACAAGTACTAGACAGGACAGAAGCACAAGTACTAGACAGACAGACCACAAGTACTAGACAGACAGAACCACAAGTACAGACAGACAGATTCCACAAGTACTAGACAGACAGAACCACAAGTACTAGACAGACAGTAAGCCACAAGTACTAGACAGACAGAAGCCACAAGTACTAGACAGACAGAACCACAAGTACTAGACAGACAGTTCCACAAGTACTAGACAGACAGAACCACAAGTACTAGACAGACAGAACCACAAGTACTAGACAGACAGTTCCACCAAGTACTAGACAGACAGAACCACAAGTACTAGACAGACAGTACCACAAGTACTAGACAGACAGACCCACAAGTACTAGACAGACAGTTAACCACAAGTACTAGACAGACAGTACACAAGTACT
This sequence comes from Cepaea nemoralis, assembly GCA_014155875.1. Classification (NCBI taxonomy): domain Eukaryota; kingdom Metazoa; phylum Mollusca; class Gastropoda; order Stylommatophora; family Helicidae; genus Cepaea; species Cepaea nemoralis. The sequence continues at coordinate 402,390 of JACEFZ010011398.1, forward strand.
AGACAGACAGAACCACAAGTACTAGACAGACAGTACCACAAGTACTAGACAGACAGAAGCCACAAGTACTAGACAGACAGAACCACAAGTACTAGACAGACAGAACCACAAGTACTAGACAGACAGACCACAAGTACTAGACAGACAGAACCACAAGTACTAGACAGACAGAACCACAAGTACTAGACAGACAGAATCCACAAGTACTAGACAGACAGACCACAAGTACTAGGACAGACAGTTCCACAAGTACTAGACAGACAGAACCACAAGTACTAGACAGACAGAACCACAAGTACTAGACAGACAGAAGCACAAGTACTAGACAGACAGAACCACAAGTACTAGACAGACAGAAGCACAAGTATAGACAGACAGAACCACCAAGTACTAGACAGACAGAATCCACAAGTACTAGACAGACAGTTCCACAAGTACTAGACAGACAGACCACAAGTACTAGACAGACAGAACCACAAGTACTAGACAGACAGAAGCACAAGTACTAGACAGACAGAACCACAAGTACTAGACAGACAGACCCACAAGTACTAGACAGACAGTTCCACAAGTACTAGACAGACAGAACCACAAGTACTAGACAGACAGTTCCACAAGTACTAGACAGACAGAACCACAAGTACTAGACAGACAGAACCACAAGTACTAGACAGACAGAACCACAAGTACTAGACAGACAGTACCACAAGTACTAGACAGACAGAATCCACAAGTACTAGACAGACAGAATCCACAAGTACTAGACAGACAGACCACAAGTACTAGACAGACAGAACCACAAGTACTAGACAGACAGAAGCCACAAGTACTAGACAGACAGAAGCACAAGTACTAGACAGACAGAACCACAAGTACTAGACAGACAGTAACACAAGTACTAGACAGACAGAAGCACAAGTACTAGACAGACAGAAGCACAAGTACTAGACAGACAGAACCACAAGTACTAGACAGACAGTAACCACAAGTACTAGACAGACAGACCACAAGTACTAGACAGACAGAAGCCACAAGTACTAGACAGACAGAAGCACAAGTACTAGACAGACAGAAGCACAAGTACTAGACAGACAGAAGCACAAGTACTAGACAGACAGAAGCACAAGTACTAGACAGACAGAACCACAAGTACTAGACAGACAGAAGCACAAGTACTAGACAGACAGAACCACAAGTACTAGACAGACAGAACCACAAGTACTAGACAGACAGTTCCACAAGTACTAGACAGACAGAAGCACAAGTACTAGACAGACAGAAGCACAAGTACTAGACAGACAGAAGCACAAGTACTAGACAGACAGAAGCACAAGTACTAGACAGACAGAAGCACAAGTACTAGACAGACAGAACCACAAGTACTAGACAGACAGAACCACAAGTACTAGACAGACAGAAGCACAAGTACTAGACAGACAGAAGCACAAGTACTAGACAGACAGAAGCACAAGTACTAGACAGACAGAACCACAAGTACTAGACAGACAGAAGCACAAGTACTAGACAGACAGAACCACAAGTACTAGACAGACAGAACCACAAGTACTAGACAGACAGAACCACAAGTACTAGACAGACAGAACCACAAGTACTAGACAGACAGTTCCACAAGTACTAGACAGACAGTTCCACAAGTACTAGACAGACAGTTCCACAAGTACTAGACAGACAGAACCACAAGTACTAGACAGACAGTTCCACAAGTACTAGACAGACAGAACCACAAGTACTAGACAGACAGTTCCACAAGTACTAGACAGACAGAACCACAAGTACTAGACAGACAGAACCACAAGTACTAGACAGACAGAACCACAAGTACTAGACAGACAGAACCACAAGTACTAGACAGACAGAACCACAAGTACTAGACAGACAGAAGCACAAGTACTAGACAGACAGTTCCACAAGTACTAGACAGACAGAACCACAAGTACTAGACAGACAGTTCCACAAGTACTAGACAGACAGAACCACAAGTACTAGACAGACAGAACCACAAGTACTAGACAGACAGAACCACAAGTACTAGACAGACAGAACCACAAGTACTAGACAGACAGAACCACAAGTACTAGACAGACAGAACCACAAGTACTAGACAGACAGAACCACAAGTACTAGACAGACAGAACCACAAGTACTAGACAGACAGAACCACAAGTACTAGACAGACAGAACCACAAGTACTAGACAGACAGAACCACAAGTACTAGACAGACAGTTCCACAAGTACTAGACAGACAGAACCACAAGTACTAGACAGACAGAACCACAAGTACTAGACAGACAGTTCCACAAGTACTAGACAGACAGAACCACAAGTACTAGACAGACAGAAGCACAAGTACTAGACAGACAGAACCACAAGTACTAGACAGACAGAACCACAAGTACTAGACAGACAGTTCCACAAGTACTAGACAGACAGAACCACAAGTACTAGACAGACAGAACCACAAGTACTAGACAGACAGAACCACAAGTACTAGACAGACAGAACCACAAGTACTAGACAGACAGTTCCACAAGTACTAGACAGACAGTTCCACAAGTACTAGACAGACAGTTCCACAAGTACTAGACAGACAGTTCCACAAGTACTAGACAGACAGTTCCACAAGTACTAGACAGACAGAACCACAAGTACTAGACAGACAGTTCCACAAGTACTAGACAGACAGAACCACAAGTACTAGACAGACAGAACCACAAGTACTAGACAGACAGAACCACAAGTACTAGACAGACAGAACCACAAGTACTAGACAGACAGAACCACAAGTACTAGACAGACAGAACCACAAGTACTAGACAGACAGAACCACAAGTACTAGACAGACAGAACCACAAGTACTAGACAGACAGAACCACAAGTACTAGACAGACAGAAGCACAAGTACTAGACAGACAGAAGCACAAGTACTAGACAGACAGAAGCACAAGTACTAGACAGACAGAAGCACAAGTACTAGACAGACAGAAGCACAAGTACTAGACAGACAGAAGCACAAGTACTAGACAGACAGAAGCACAAGTACTAGACAGACAGTTCCACAAGTACTAGACAGACAGAACCACAAGTACTAGACAGACAGAAGCACAAGTACTAGACAGACAGAACCACAAGTACTAGACAGACAGAACCACAAGTACTAGACAGACAGAACCACAAGTACTAGACAGACAGTTCCACAAGTACTAGACAGACAGAACCACAAGTACTAGACAGACAGAAGCACAAGTACTAGACAGACAGAACCACAAGTACTAGGACAGACAGTACCCACAAGTACTAGACAGACAGATCCACAAGTACTAGACAGACAGAAGCACAAGTACTAGACAGACAGAAGCACAAGTACTAGACAGACAGAACCACAAGTACTAGACAGACAGAACCACAAGTACTAGACAGACAGAACCACAAGTACTAGACAGACAGAACCACAAGTACTAGACAGACAGAATCCACAAGTACTAGACAGACAGAACCACAAGTACTAGACAGACAGAAGCACAAGTACTAGACAGACAGAAGCCACAAGTACTAGACAGACAGAACCACAAGTACTAGACAGACAGAAGCCACAAGTACTAGACAGACAGAACCACAAGTACTAGACAGACAGAACCACAAGTACTAGACAGACAGAACCACAAGTACTAGACAGACAGAAGCACAAGTACTAGACAGACAGAACCACAAGTACTAGACAGACAGTTCCACAAGTACTAGACAGACAGAAGCACAAGTACTAGACAGACAGAAGCACAAGTACTAGACAGACAGAGCCACAAGTACTAGACAGACAGAACCACAAGTACTAGACAGACAGAACCACAAGTACTAGACAGACAGAATCCACAAGTACTAGACAGACAGAAGCACAAGTACTAGACAGACAGAAGCCACAAGTACTAGACAGACAGATCCACAAGTACTAGACAGACAGAAGCACAAGTACTAGACAGACAGAAGCCACAAGTACTAGACAGACAGAAGCACAAGTACTAGACAGACAGAAGCACAAGTACTAGACAGACAGAATCCACAAGTACTAGACAGACAGAAGCACAAGTACTAGACAGACAGAACCACAAGTACTAGACAGACAGAAGCACAAGTACTAGACAGACAGAACCACAAGTACTAGACAGACAGAACCACAAGTACTAGACAGACAGAATCCACAAGTACTAGACAGACAGAACCACAAGTACTAGACAGACAGAGTCCACAAGTACTAGACAGACAGTTCCACAAGTACTAGACAGACAGAAGCACAAGTACTAGACAGACAGAAGCACAAGTACTAGACAGACAGACCCACAAGTACTAGACAGACAGAACCACAAGTACTAGACAGACAGAACCACAAGTACTAGACAGACAGAACCACAAGTACTAGACAGACAGAAGCACAAGTACTAGACAGACAGTTCCACAAGTACTAGACAGACAGAACCACAAGTACTAGACAGACAGAACACAAGTACTAGACAGACAGAACCACAAGTACTAGACAGACAGAATTCCACAAGTACTAGACAGACAGAAGCACAAGTACTAGACAGACAGAAGCACAAGTACTAGACAGACAGAACCACAAGTACTAGACAGACAGAACCACAAGTACTAGACAGACAGAACCACAAGTACTAGACAGACAGAAGCACAAGTACTAGACAGACAGAACCACAAGTACTAGACAGACAGTTCCACAAGTACTAGACAGACAGAACCACAAGTACTAGACAGACAGTACCACAAGTACTAGACAGACAGTTCCACAAGTACTAGACAGACAGTAACCACAAGTACTAGACAGACAGAACCACAAGTACTAGACAGACAGTTCCACAAGTACTAGACAGACAGAAGCACAAGTACTAGACAGACAGAACCACAAGTACTAGACAGACAGAAGCACAAGTACTAGACAGACAGAACCACAAGTACTAGACAGACAGTACCACAAGTACTAGACAGACAGAACCACAAGTACTAGACAGACAGAACCACAAGTACTAGACAGACAGAACCACAAGTACTAGACAGACAGAACCACAAGTACTAGACAGACAGAACCACAAGTACTAGACAGACAGAACCACAAGTACTAGACAGACAGAAGCACAAGTACTAGACAGACAGACCCACAAGTACTAGACAGACAGTTCCACAAGTACTAGACAGACAGAACCACAAGTACTAGACAGACAGAACCACAAGTACTAGACAGACAGAACCACAAGTACTAGACAGACAGTTCCACAAGTACTAGACAGACAGAAGCACAAGTACTAGACAGACAGAACCACAAGTACTAGACAGACAGAAGCACAAGTACTAGACAGACAGAACCCACAAGTACTAGACAGACAGATTCCACAAGTACTAGACAGACAGAACCACAAGTACTAGACAGACAGAACCACAAGTACTAGACAGACAGACCACAAGTACTAGACAGACAGAACGCACAAGTACTAGACAGACAGAACCACAAGTACTAGACAGACAGAACCACAAGTACTAGACAGACAGAACCACAAGTACTAGACAGACAGACCCACAAGTACTAGACAGACAGAAGTCCACAAGTACTAGACAGACAGAACCACAAGTACTAGACAGACAGAACCACAAGTACTAGACAGACAGAACACAAGTACTAGACAGACAGAAGCCACAAGTACTAGACAGACAGAACCACAAGTACTAGACAGACAGAACCAACAAGTACTAGACAGACAGAAGCCACAAGTACTAGACAGACAGAACCACAAGTACTAGACAGACAGTAAGCACAAGTACTAGACAGGACAGAACCACAAGTACTAGACAGACATATCCACAAGTACTAGACAGACAGATTCCACAAGTACTAGACAGACAGAACCACAAGTACTAGACAGGACAGTTCCACAAGTACTAGACAGACAGAACCACAAGTACTAGACAGACAGAACCACAAGTACTAGACAGACAGACCCACAAGTTACTAGACAGACAGAAGCACAAGTACTAGACAGACAGAACCACAAGTACTAGACAGACAGAACCACAAGTACTAGACAGACAGAAGCACAAGTACTAGACAGACAGAACCACAAGTACTAGACAGACAGAATCCACAAGTACTAGACAGACAGAACCACAAGTACTAGACAGACAGATACCACAAGTACTAGACAGACAGAACCACAAGTACTAGACAGACAGTACCACAAGTACTAGACAGACAGAACCACAAGTACTAGACAGACAGTTCCACAAGTACTAGACAGACAGAAGCACAAGTACTAGACAGACAGAACACAAGTACTAGACAGACAGAACCACAAGTACTAGGACAGACAGACCACAAGTACTAGACAGACAGATTCCACAAGTACTAGACAGACAGAACCACAAGTACTAGACAGACGACGCACAAGTACTAGACAGACAGAACCACAAGTACTAGACAGACAGACCCACAAGTACTAGACAGACAGTTCCACAAGTACTAGACAGACAGAAGCCACAAGTACTAGACAGACAGTTCCACAAGTACTAGACAGAAGAAGCACAAGTATAGACAGACAGACCCACAAGTACTAGACAGAAGAAGCACAAGTACTAGACAGACAGTATCCACAAGTACTAGACAGACAGAACACAAGTACTAGACAGACAGAACCACAAGTACTAGACAGACAGAAGCACAAGTACTAGACAGACAGACCACAAGTACTAGACAGACAGTTCCACAAGTACTAGACAGACAGTTCCACAAGTACTAGACAGACAGAAGCCACAGTACTAGACAGACAGAAGCACAAGTACTAGACAGACAGAACCACAAGTACTAGACAGACAGAACCACAAGTACTAGACAGACAGAAGCACAAGTACTAGACAGACAGTTCCACAAGTACTAGACAGACAGAACCACAAGTACTAGACAGACAGAACCACAAGTACTAGACAGACAGAACCACAAGTACTAGACAGACAGTAACCACAAGTACTAGACAGGACAGATTCCACAAGTACTAGACAGACAGACCACAAGTACTAGACAGACAGTACCACAAGTACTAGACAGACAGAAGCCACAAGTACTAGACAGACAGAACCACAAGTACTAGACAGACAGAACCACAAGTACTAGACAGACAGTTACCACAAGTACTAGACAGACAGAAGCCACAAGTACTAGACAGACAGTACCACAAGTACTAGACAGACAGAACCACAAGTACTAGACAGACAGTTCCACAAGTACTAGACAGACAGAACCACAAGTACTAGACAGACAGAACCACAAGTACTAGACAGACAGAATCCACAAGTACTAGACAGACAGAACCACAAGTACTAGACAGACAGTAACCACAAGTACTAGACAGACAGAACCACAAGTACTAGACAGACAGAACCACAAGTACTAGACAGACAGAACCACAAGTACTAGACAGACAGACCCACAAGTACTAGACAGACAGAACCACAAGTACTAGACAGACAGAAGCACAAGTACTAGACAGACAGAACCACAAGTACTAGACAGACAGAACCACAAGTACTAGACAGACAGTTCCACAAGTACTAGACAGACAGAACCACAAGTACTAGACAGGACAGTTACCACAAGTACTAGACAGACAGAACCACAAGTACTAGACAGACAGTTCCACAAGTACCTAGACAGACAGAATCCACAAGTACTAGACAGACCGAACCACAAGTACTAGACAGACAGTTCCACAAGTACTAGACAGACAGAAGCACAAGTACTAGACAGACAGAACCACAAGTACTAGACAGACAGAACCACAAGTACTAGACAGACAGAACCACAAGTACTAGACAGACAGAACCACAAGTACTAGACAGACAGAACCACAAGTACTAGACAGACAGAACCACAAGTACTAGACAGACAGAACCACAAGTACTAGACAGACAGAACCACAAGTACTAGACAGACAGAACCACAAGTACTAGACAGACAGAACCACAAGTACTAGACAGACAGAACCACAAGTACTAGACAGACAGACCCACAAGTACTAGACAGACAGAACCACAAGTACTAGACAGACAGAAGCACAAGTACTAGACAGACAGTACACAAGTACTAGACAGACAGAACCACAAGTACTAGACAGACAGTTCCACAAGTACTAGACAGACAGAACCACAAGTACTAGACAGACAGATTCCACAAGTACTAGACAGACAGAACCACAAGTACTAGACAGACAGTAACCACAAGTACTAGACAGACAGTAACCACAAGTACTAGACAGACAGAACCACAAGTACTAGACAGTACAGGAATCCACAAGTACTAGACAGACAGAAGCACAAGTACTAGACAGACAGAACCACAAGTACTAGACAGACAGAACCACAAGTACTAGACAGACAGAACCACAAGTACTAGACAGACAGAACCACAAGTACTAGACAGACAGAACCCCAAGTACTAGACAGACAGTACCCACAAGTACTAGACAGACAGAACCACAAGTTACTAGACAGACAGAACCACAAGTACTAGACAGACAGAAGCACAAGTACTAGACAGACAGTTCCACAAGTACTAGACAGACAGTTCCACAAGTACTAGACAGACAGAATCCACAAGTACTAGACAGACAGAATCACAAGTACTAGACAGCCAGAACCACAAGTACTAGACAGACAGAACCACAAGTACTAGACAGACAGAACCACAAAGTACTAGACAGACAGAACACAAGTACTAGACAGACAGAACCACAAGTACTAGACAGACAGAACCACAAAGTACTAGACAGACAGTACCACACGTACTAGACAGACAGATCCACAAGTACTAGACAGACAGAACCACAAGTACTAGACAGACAGTTCCACAAGTACTAGACAGACAGAACCACAAGTACTAGACAGACAGTTCCACAAGTACTAGACAGACAGAAGCACAAGTACTAGACAGACAGAACCACAAGTACTAGACAGACAGAACCACAGTACTAGACAGACAGTCCACAAGTACTAGACAGACAGTTACCACAAGTACTAGACAGACAGAACCACAAGTACTAGACAGACAGACACAAGTACTAGGACAGACAGCCCACAAGTACAGACAGACAGACCACAAGTACTAGACAGACAGTTCCACAAGTACTAGACAGACAGAACCACAAGTACTAGACAGACCAGAAGCACAAGTACTAGACAGACAGACCACAAGTACTAGACAGACAGTACCACAAGACTAGACAGACAGAACCACAAGTACTAGACAGACAGACCCACAAGTACTAGACAGACAGTTCCACAAGTACTAGACAGGACAGAACCACAAGTACTAGACAGACAGAAGCACAAGTACTAGACAGACAGATCCACAAGTACTAGACAGACAGTTCCACAAGTACTAGACAGACAAGAACCACAAGTACTAGGACAGACAGACCCACAAGTACTAGCCAGACAGTACCCACAAGTACTAGACAGACAGTTCCACAAGTACAGACAGACAGAACCACAAGTACTAGACAGACAGTTCCACAAGTACTAGACAGACAGAACGACAAGTACTAGACAGTACAGTTCCACAAGTACTAGACAGACAGAACCACAAAGTACTAGACAGACAGTAACACAAGTACTAG